>APFE031530367.1:0-21430 GCA_000404065.3 Pinus taeda | reverse complement strand
GGACCCTAGACCCACGTTTCCTGCAACTTAGGACCAAAACATAAATCAGTAAATTAATAATATGAATATTTATATATAATTATTTTATTTACCCTTAGTACTTTGTCTTAATAGTCCACGATAATTTTTTGACTTTAATTATTGTACTTTTCGTAAGTTAGACTTAGGAAAGAAGTCATAAATCATTTACTCCACCAAATAAGCACTTAAAGAGGTAATCAACCATCTCCTACATGCTAATAAGACACCAAGCTCATGTAGAAGACCTTTCGAAGCTACCAAGAACTTCAACACTCCCTCCTAGCAAGGAAGGGATTCTTCACCACCCCTTGCATGTCCTTGTAAAACACGAACTTCTCTTTCACTAGAGGCTTGGTGAGAATATCTGCCATTTGCGCCTTATTGCAATCTCACAGTGCCTCTCTAGATCTTGTCTTTGATGAAGTGATAGTTAATCTTTATATGTTTGGATTTGTCATGAAACACAGGATTTTCAGAGAGTTTAATGCAACTCTGATTATCACAGTGAATCACCATGGGATCCAACTTAAGACCAAGTCACCCTGTGAGCATCTTGCGAAGCCATATGGCCTCATCACTCGTCAGACTTGTTTCCATGTAATTTGCCTTTGTTGAGCTAACTGGCATAGACTGTTGCTACTTGTTATACCATAAGATCATGTTTGATCCCAAGTTGAAACAACATCCAAATGTGGATTTTTTGTCCACAACACTCCCAACCCAATCAAAATTTGTGTACCCTTGCAACTCTACTCCACCACCTCCAACATATCTCAATCCAAAATTCGTTGTACTTTGTAGGTATCTCAACGCATGTTTTGCTACCACCCAATGAACGTGTCTTTGCTCCACCATGAACTGGCTGAGTGTGTTCACAACAAAACAAATAGATCAATGACCCAATCAACTGGCTATACAATGTGGGATCCACCAACTCTCCCTTAGAAGCACTTAGCTTCTTCAAGCTGGAGTTCATAGAGTAGACATCGACTTGCAATCCTCCATCTCAAATCTCCTTAGGATCTCAACTACATACTTTCCCTGTCCTAGGAAAATCTATCCCAGTTGTTGCCACACCTCCAATAAAAAAACTAATACATCAAGCCAATTTCCATCATCTCAAATTTTGACGCAAGGCCTCCTTGCACATCCTTATGAGTTTCTGCAATGTTGTTAAGAAGAGATTGTCCATGTAGAGTACTGAGATAAGCAGTTCACCCTCAACAAGTACATAGTACAAGTTGGAGTTCGCTTTACTCTTAGTGAAACCCATACGAAGAAGAGATCCATATACAATGCATGCGAAGCTTGCTTCAACTTATAAAGGGCCTTCTTTAGCCTCCATACATGAGATTCTCTCCAATGCACCTCAAAGCCTTGAGGCTACTTAACATACATGTCTTCCTCAATCATCCCATTGAGGGAGGCAGTCTTCACATCTATCTGATGTATCCTCAACTTCATCTTTGAAGCAATTGATATGATTGCCCTAATAGATGCATATCTTGTGAAAGGAGCAAATGTCTCGTCATAGTCCAGTCCACTCTTAGGCGAACCCTCTCGCCACAAACCTTGCTTTGTACTTATCTACATTGACCTCAATTGCATGCTTTATCTTGTAGATCGATTGAGAAATTGACTTTCCCTAAGGCCCAACACTATGTCCCACACATAATTCCCCTTTATAGAGCTATACTCCACCATGGTATCCCACCATATTTCTTCATTTGCAACCTCGTAAAAAGTGGAAGGCTTGAACTAATTGATGTTGTTTAACAAGGCCAAATAATTAGAAAATACCATTGGTGGTCTACTTTGTCTGAAAGTGCTGCTAGGTGCCTATACAATGCTCCTCAATATCTTTGAATGTCTATTCAGCCCATCCCAACCTCCTCTTGGTAGAACTCAAATAAACATCTCTCTCCTCTTCCAGATCTATACGCCGTGTCCCTGTTGGTCCTTGCTCAACCATAGGAGGCTCTTGCTCTTGATCCTCTACTCGTACTGTCCTAAAGATCTTGCCCTCCTCGAATCTAGCACGCTTATTGGTCATGACTCTCCTCTGTCTTGGAATGTAGACCCTGTAGGCCTTTGAGACCTTACTGTAGCCAACAAAAATTCCCATCTCTGATAGGAATGTGAACATGAACTAGATTGCTGAAAATGCACAGATGACTCACCTTTGGTTTCGCTCCTGTAAACATCTCCTTGGGAGTCTTGTTCTCCAATACTCTGTGAGGACTTTTGTTTTGGAAATAAATAACTATATTGTAGGCCTTCACCCACAAAAACTGGAACAAAGTTTGTCCTTCAAGTTAAATACTCCAGAAGACTTGGAATATGAAAATATCCATTGAGGATATAAATATTATTATAAATAAATGTGTGAAGAATGATGTTACAATGAGAGTGAGAGTTCTGTATATATAGCTAGGTAAGTACCCTTTCACAAATAGGCATGCCTGTAGAGACATGCCTCTTTGTTTAACTAATTATTATTTAATTACATATTATTATGATTATTATTTATTATTATTTTTACATAAATTATATTCATAACATTGCCTTCCCCTTCAAAAATCTTTGTCCTCAAAGCATGTTGATGAAAGGACTTGATCTCTTTTTTCTGCTACGAATGTCTTCTTGTCTCGGGATAGTCATCTTTGTCGATACAAGTTGATATGATCCTTGGAGTGAGATATAAAATTGTCTCACGGAGGAAGGATCTGACCATACTAAATTAACCTTTTGTGAAATCTTTTGATTACTGGAGACTTGTGATGAATTGTTATCACTGGACTGAGTTGTGTGCACTTCAGTGTTCTTCGGAACATAAGTTTGTTGTTTATGTTCTGAGTGATACAGATTTGTAGGTTGATTGAGATGTCTGTTCTTGTGATTTGGATGTTGATAAAGAGTTCCTTTGGTTTCCCTTATCATGTGTGTGGCTAGATTTGATTTACTTCAGGTTCCGATGTCGTCGAGTTGGCTACAAAATCTTCACTTGGAATTTCCTTCATTTGAATTGCAACATCTGATTATATCTTCACTTCAATAGGATTTGGATTTCCTTCAATTGTGAGATTAGTGGAATCGGTGTTTGTTTCTTCTTTCCCAACTTAGACTACTACATTCAGCAATTTTGATGCTTTCCTTGCGACAATTTCTTTGAACCTATTCGTCGATGATTTCTTACTATCCTTAAGTTTTTTAATCTGTTTCCACAGATTTTGGTTATGATTTTTGAGACGTAAGTGTTCCTCATTTTCCGAGTCAACTTTATTTTGGCATTCAAGCGTCTCGTTTTTAAACACTTGATTTGTTCTAATAATTTTTTGTTAAGGTCTTTTAAGCATAACATTTCCTCTTCTTTCTTTGATAGACTTTCGTTGAATTTCTTGTCAAACCTTTCTTTTTCTTGTTCTAACATGTGCTTCTTAGTTTTACACTTTTTGACTTGTGCAAGAAGTTTCTGGATATGATCTTTTAAACCGGAATTTTTGTTGTTTTATTGGATATGGCCTCCTCAAGCTGTTTTTGCTTCTCCGATATTGAGTTTTGATTCCTTTGAGGTATTAATTTCGTAATATCTTTAAAGTTATTTGATGAGGACATTATCGATTTTGACTTTATTGTCATGTCTCGAAATGTGATCATCTTTCCCTTATAAGGACACATCAAAAATTGTTTCTCTATGTTTAACATGAACGTACCCAATACTTTAAATCAAGTTTGACCAAGAATTTTATCAATCTTCCTATTATACATAGTTGCAAGACGAAATTGAGATATGTACTCATAATGATCTACTGTCACTAATAAATAACTAATTTCATACTCCTTTTTGCCACAAATATCTATTCCTTCACCAATGCTTGGCTCTTGAATTAATAATTGATTTGCCAAATTAATATTGATGTAATTTTCCTTGTTGCTCGTGCTGATAGCGATATTAATTTCTTTTCCTTGGATACTTCCTTTTAATGAAATTAAACTGTAATCTGTAATTGAAAGAACATTGTAGGAAAATCGTCTTTCATCATTTTCGAATTGGACTGCATTTTTTCTGTACACAATGGACTTCTTTTGTGTTTGTCGATAAACTTATGGTTTAATGACAACCCCTAATAACTTATAAATACCTTGGAATTATTATTTATTTAAATAATCCCTTTAATTAAAACTTCAAGCTTCTTTTTTCATTCAATAATATAAATAGAGGTATGTCTCTCCTCTTTAGGCCAACTTGACTGTCCATTAAACTGACTTGATAATTCATCTTTTATTTATCGTTTTTCTAATTGGAGACTTCGTTGTGGCTAGGAGAGGATTTGACTATGCTTGGAGGTGTTCCCATGACCTTGTATGTAGACATATATGATGTAACATGCCCTCAAAGTGTCTCATCATAATTACATTTTGACTTTGACTTTCTAGAAGCACTTTTAAAATGTGCTTGACCTATTTTCAATGAGAAAGAAACTCATTGACAAATAATATAAAAATAATTTCTCTTTTCTTAAATAAATACAAATATCAAAATTACATTTATGAAGACTGAACCTAGTTACATTTCCTTCAATACTCCCTCTTAACTAGGGAGGTATTCATACAACATTACAAGGTGTTTGGCAATTTTCAATTTTGAAGAATTCACATAAGAGAAACCGGATTTGCAATTCATCTGTTATAGCATCATATTCATCAGCGTTGTCATGGTGCAAGGCCTTGACTAACAACTCCATCTCTTTACGGGACCATGAGCTACAATGCTGGCGAGACCAATGATTTATAGACGCCTTCATCATTGTCTCTCAAGGTACATACCCACTTGGGTGTTCTTCGAGTATGACCTTCTAGGATTATTCTTATCTTGGTTTGCCAACGCTAAGAATATCGGTTCTCTTGTCTACTCTTGTCTTGGATGCCCTACACATCCTCAAAGAGTACCGGATGCTAGATGATTAGCTAATCCTCCCATTTTTTCTTCCCAAATGAAGACAAGAATGTTGTGTCTATCTTGTGTCTACATTTCCATTCACGGCCTTCATCTAGACTTACGGCTGTTAGTCCTGGTCTAGTGCATGACCCATGAAATGGAAAACACAATTGTCACTCCTTTGTAATCAGGGTTGATTCAAAACTCCTTGATCAGGGACCTGTCAAAGCTCCCTCTTAACTGGGGACTCTTTCCTTCATCAACAACTTCTTCTTTGTGGGTCCTTCAGCTGCTTGATCTCCTTCCTTTCTTGATGTCAGGAAGTCTTTGTTCGAACTTCTTCCATGTAGGGCACCATCCATCGATCACCTTCCTTCTTGGTTTGTCATGTCATTGCTTCGTGGAAAGTGACTATCAGGTTTTCTTGTCATATTGGCTACTCCTTTGTCATCTTGTCCATGCTTCAGAATATTCCTCTCATGGATGCTTTGATGTACTTGCTAGGTTACATGCTTTGACCTAGCAGCCCATCATGACTTTATCTTGATATTACTTCAACATTGCTTTTTCTTTTGTTGGATGGCTTCTTCATCACGACATCTCTGTAGAGTAGAATCAATTATCTGCACCTTTATATCTCCAAGGCCTTCATAGGTGTCAAGGGTCCTTTCTTTCTTTATCAGAGTTGTCTTGCCTTCTTTTGGGAGATATCTTTCAAGGCATTTTGTTGGATAATGATTCTTGGTGATCATGGTGTTCTTCACATGCTTGATCTCTTTCTTCATTTTTGTCTTCTCAGATAGATAGGTCAACCATCTAATGCTTCTTGTGAGAGCATTCCTTCATTGCTTGCTTTCTAGACTTGTCAACATTTCTTCTTGCTTCTTAATCAACGATCTTATGCTCCTTATGTGAGCATATTTTTTTGTTGACCTTCATTGCATTGTAGTGCATGCCTTCGAGCATGTCCTTGGTGAAAGAGTTACTTTCATGCGTGATCATGTTATAGAACTATACCCACGACTTAATAATATACAAATGATAACATGACTTAAACTTTGATGCATACATACCTCATCTTGTTTCTCCTTTGATCATCCTTTGGTGTGGCCCTTCTTGCTTCATCTTAGCTTGCCTGCATATCATTCTTTTCTTGAATTCCATGAATGGGATTCCTAATTAGACATCTGCGTTGTTTCATGAACCTTCTTTTGAAGATTCCATCGTAGGATCTTAAAGATCCTGGCCTTGCAAATGTTTTCTTCCTTTTGATGATGTAGGTCTTCTAAGATTCTTATCATGATCAATCATGTATGAGGTCCTATACTAGGTATGCTTTCTTCTATATGAATATCTTGAGCTATGTCTACCATGCTCCTATATTCTAGAAGATATTTCTACCCATTCATTTTTTTCTCATTATTAAATGCTACATCTTCATGAGTATCTAGAACTCTATGTACATCATGCTACTAGATTCTAGAGGATGTTTCTAGCCATACAATTTTAATTTATTCCTACATGCTCCTATCCTACTCAAAACTTTGAAAGAAGTCTAGAAGTAAAGAGCTTGACTTAGTGATAGTAGAGATCTGGAGGATCTTTCTTCTTTTGCTTCTTTCCTTCTTCTTTCATCTCTTGAGTTATGTGAGCTTCTTCCCTCTTCCTTTTGTTGTTGTCCTTTTTAAGCTTAGGACAATTCCTTTTGTAGTGTCCATATTCTTGTCATCCAAAACATTGGATCTTGGACATGTCTTTGTTGCTTGTTCTTTGTGGCCAAACTTGCCAAATTTACCCTTTCTTTTGGCCATGGTAGCAATGCTTGGTAGTGGCAGTCTGGTTTCCTCTGTTCTACATAGAGACCACATTTCACTGAAAGTGGTTGCTTTCTTCTTTGCATATATGCTAGATGTGAAGTTTTTCCACTCAGGTAGAGCATTGAGTACTACAGTTGTCATATCTTTGTCAGACATGACTTCCCCAAGCTCTTGAAGTTGATCTCTCATTTGAGAGATTTTCATGAAGTAGGGAGCTGTTCTTTCTTTAGTTATCTTCATCTTGTATAATTCATTCCTCAGAGATATTATTGCTTCGGTTGTGGATACCGAGAATAGCTCTACTAACTTATCATAAATTTCTTTAGATGGCTCAAACTTGGAGACATAAGGAATGAGAGAGTCATTGATTGATTCTATCAGAATTTTTTGAGCTCTTATCTCATCCTTATTGTACTTGGCTAAGTCTTGACTCTGTTCCTTAGCAGGGATAGTGATATTCCCTTTGACATGCTCTAGGAGTTCATTCTCCTTGAGTAGTCGATCAATCCTCTTCTTCCATGCAAGAAAGTTATTGGTACCTACCAATTTATTGCTTTCCTTGCAAAAAGACATTGAAATATATTTAGAAGGGGACATGTACTTGATAGATTTTGAGATGTAATGTATTTGCTGCCTCCTTGAAGGCTTGATGGCTTGTCTTCCTTGGATCTTGATGTTCTTCAAGTTGCCTTCTCCAAGTAGACTTGTTTGGTGATGAGGTTTGCTTGAAGACTTGTAGCTTGATGTAGGTCCTGCTTCAACCTGCTCTTCTTTGTAGGTGCCTTTATGCAAGGCTCTTCTTCTAGCTTTGTAAACCTTCTTGATGAATGGTGGATTGTAGACCCTTCTTGTCCTTGAAGTTATTGAGACATCTAGGCTTGATGCTTCAAATTTGTAGATGCTTCCCCTTGATGAGTGTTCTTGAGTTGCCCTATCCTTGATGTGTTACCTACCCTTTAATACCATGTTGAAGAAACTAGGGCAAAGTAGTGTAGTGTGATTCTTCGTTACTTGATAACAATTTGTGGATTCTTTTTACTTTTCTTGTTAGCTTATGCTTCTTCTTCTTCTTATTAGTGCATATGTGTGTACTTCATCAAACTGCTACCAAAACAAAATAACAAGAACACAAAGTTGGCTCTCTGCCACATAAGAAGCTTCAATAAGAGAAATTCACTAAAGGGTTCCGGCACATGGACCTCAACACTTCGTCCTCCTTCCGACACTTCGTTCTTCTTTCAACTTGTTAGCAACCTGTTGAACTTGCTTTAGCGAAGACACTATTGATGAGACCTTTCTTCTTTATGATGGTTTCTTTATTCTTTCCACCAATCAACTAACTTGGATGTAGGGCTATTAAGACTATATAAAGAGATCTGATTCTCGCACGTGTGACTGTTTTCTACCCTAGAAAACAATCCCTTCAAATTCGATCTTGGTCCTTCTTCCTTCGTTTATGAGGGCTTCTCCTTTGCTTGTAGAGAGAGGCCTTGTAGACCTTGTTTGCACCCAAAACAGTGAGATAGGATGACATTTAATTTTTTGCTTCTATGGCCGTAGGCAAACCCTCCTTAACCTCGCACGTGTGGCTGTAGTTGCTCTAGAAACTGTCTTCTTACCCTCATTGTTTTGTCTCCTTATCACGCTACCCTTGTAACCCTTTTCCTTGGCTTTTCTTCGTCCTTCTTCGTCCTCTTTCTTGCTTGCTGATTTCAGAGTGAAGTGATATCAAATGAGGAGTGGACAACCTCTATAAATAGAGGTTTGTCCCTCCTCTTTAGGCCGACTTGATTGCCCATTAGGCCGACTTGATAATTCATCTTTTATTTATCGTTTTTCTACTTGGAAACTTTGTTGTGGCTAGGAGAGGATTTGACTATGCTTGGAGGTGTTTCCATGATCTTGTATGTTGACATATATGATGTAGCATTCCCTCAAAAGGTCTCATCATAATTACATTTTGACTTTGACTTTGACTTTCTAGAAGCACTTTTAAAATGTGCTTGACCTATAGGCTATAGGCTATTTTCAATGAGCAAGAAACTCATTGACAAATAATATAAAAATAATTTCTCTTTTCTTGAATAAATACAAATATCAAAATTACATTTATGAAGATCGAACCTAGTTACATTTCCTTCAACACCACCCTCCTATGCCAAAGCTCACTCTGGCTATCACTCTCATGTACAAGAGCCTTCACTGACTTTCCTCTCAATAGATATAGGTTCTCCTTGTTCTCAATTACTCACCTCTTATTGGGGTCAACTCCTTTTGGCCCAATAACTACTTCACCTCTCATGAAGTTGACCTCTACTCCTCAACGCTCCATGGTTGAAATTGATAGGTTTCTTTTCCAACCCTGTTACAAACATCCCTTGATTCATCTCTATGATATTCCACGTGTCCATCTGAAACAATGTTGCCAATGCTCTCTACACATAGTTGGTGTTGTTTCGAAGCTCCACATGTAGGTCTCTAGGCTTTTTGTCCATGTTAGTAAAAATATCTCGAGATCTTGTCATGTGGTGAGATGCTCCATTGTCCACAAACCACACCCCTCTAGTAACGATGCTAGAAAGCCATGACATCGATGCAATGTTTTTTTTGAACTTCTCAGTCAACTCATCCACTTGTGTTGTCACTGCAGTAGATGTGTTCCCCTTGTCCTTCTTTTGCACAACAAGAACAAGTTTCTCATCCCCACCACCTCTTATATATTGTCCACTAGTTATCGAATTCTCCCAGATTTCTTTCTGGATGAAGTAATCCCACAAATGTCTGTAATCAAGAAGTTGTTGTCTACCAAGGATCCCCTCCATGAAGGTGGTCCATTGATCAACCTAACCCTTTTGAGTTACCTTCACTAGCTCCAGATCATTGACTAGTTCTCCCACAATTAGCTCATCACGAGCCTATTGGATCATGGTGAGATATGAGATCACAACCTCTATCTACTCATCTGGATACTGTTCAACTTTTCCCGCAACACCATTATCTATTCTCATATTTACATTGATAAAGACTGATTAAGAATTATATGATCCTTCACACCATCCAAGATAATATCCTTCACTTTCACATCCTTTAGATTGTGCTCAGTTGCTTGGAAAGGGTTAGAAGGAACCCAGATCTCTGGGTTTTTGTAAAATCTCGCAAACCATTCATTTTTAGAACAATAGTAATCAACTACTTATATGGGCTAAAATTAGTCCCCCATACAAGTATCTTCATATTTCAAGCTCATTGATGCCATTTCACAAATTGACCTTGGCTATAAAACCCTAGCTGCAAAAAGTAAAAACTCTATTGCCGTAGAAAGAATAACTTGCCGCTGTAAAACCCTTGTGATCTTGGATCTCTCCCTTAGAGTTTCTATAGCTTTCATACCATGTTAAATTTCCAATACCAATCCAGATTTTTTTATATCTCAACAAATTTTATTTCCAAAAATTTATTAAATAAAATTATGAATTATTTTGAAATAAAATCATTGGTATTTAACTTCTGAAATAAAATTTTTGTAGTGGAAAAATAAAATCAGAGAGATCAATCACATCACAACACTAAGTATACTCCCATAACAATTTTCCTTAATAAAAATCCTTGGGAAAATATGGGTCTAGACCCACAGAGAAAAATACATAGAAAAATGCATTGTTGGAACCTATTACTCGACCCCTTTTGGAAAATACTTGGCCCAAAGAATTCTGCCCACCAGAAAATCGACCTCCTAAAGAATTTGGCCTTGGAAAAACTTGGTCTCCACCACCAACAAATTGGCCCTCTCCTTTCCTCCTCGTACGACCTCTTCGCACTTAAAGAAAAATCGGCCCATTGGATAATCCAACCTCTCCACAACTCGACCTCTACACTTTAGCAACTTGGCCTCTCAATTTCTTCAACTTGGACTCTTGGAAATACTCCCAAAATTTCCCTGCACTCTTTCACCCTTCTATTTAGTCTAGTTGAGCCTCTCGCTCTAGAGAGAATCGTTATCTCGAGTTGTGTGCCTTCACCTCTCCCTTGTATTTTATAACTTCATTAAGCCAAATCCCTAATGCTAATCTCATAAGTGATTGATTGTCGCTATTAGTTCTTGCCTCATTTGAGATCAACGGTTGAGATCATATCTAAGTCACTTAAACAATTAGTACTTTGGCTTAATAGCGCACAATAATTAATTGAATTTAATTATTGTAGTTTTCCTAAGACATAGGAAAAAAGTCTAAATCACTTACTCCACCAAGCAAGCACTCAAAGAGACAATCAACCATCTCCTACATGCTAAGACACCAATCTGATGTAGAAGACCTTTCAAAGCTACCAAGAGCTTCAACATCCTTTTCAATACACGAAGGCTATCATAATTAACATGTCCAAATCTAGCATACCATAGAAGACTAGATGACAACGTACCTACATCATGATGAGAGAGGTATGCAAAATTTTGTGTATGAGTCAATATCTCTGTCAACTTCATCAATCTGTCATCCTCCACTCCAGACATGGCCACCATGTTGTCAAATGCTTTCCTTATTTCTACTTTGCCATCAAATATATGAATAGCGTGGCCTTGCTGGTGAATGCGAACAAGGAACAATATATTTCTTTGCAGCTTTGGCAAGTAGAGCACATCATGCAGAGAAAAATCAGGAAATCCATGTAGTTTAAGCCTGATGGTGTCAAGTCCCAAGGGCTCGAGACATGATTTGTCTACAAAATATATTGTTCCATCTACATTGTCATTGAAGTCTTCAGAGGAATCTCTTTGGAAGGTCATGTGGCATGTTGCACCTATATCAACTAGCCATGCATATCTCCAAGAAGCAAATAAAGTGTGAATAAGATCTTTAGCTGCCCCAATATTGCAATGGACAATAATATGAACAAATTTAGGTGCTTTACCTTTAGGTGGATCTCTCCCAGGGTATTCTGCATGTTGATGCATCATGTCCATATTTGTTGCAGGGAATGCAATGAAGTTTAGGCCGTCCTCCTTGATGGTGTTTATCTTTCTTGCCTATGAAATTCTTTTTTCCACGTCCTCCTTTCTTGCCATTGCCTTTAGGAGAATCATGTGATGATTCTTTGTTTTTTGAGCAAGGTACACTGCTTTAGGGGACTGAGTTGCTCTCTTCTTCTTGCTGAAATCGTTCTCTCATTCGGTAAACTTGTCCACTAGAGAGTCAAAAGTAATGGACTTGTGTTGCCCACTAGCTTGTAGGGATTCAAGATAATGAGACTCTTTAGGGTAGAGGGCCTTGACGAGTACTGTGAGAGGAATGTCCATCTTAATTTCAGAGGCTAGAGCTAGGGGGTCATCGTCTTTCAACTCAAGGTTGAAGTGTTTGACTATCAATTGAACAATCTTCAATTCTGAGTGTGAGCCATTTATATCTTTCAATTTCTTCAATGCACCATAAGGATTTTTAATTGAAACTATATAATGACTAACCTCTTCACTTACAAAAGCAGGAATCACGCCACTAGCTTTATTGTCTTTGTTCTCCCAAATGGCTAGCTCTTTATCTGATGTGGGCTTGGTAGGTGCATTGTTTTTCTTTCCTTTATAGATGCCTTAAATCATTAAAAATGAGTATGTGCCTGATCTCTCTAGACAACTCTCGATAGTTCTCCTTGCTAGTGATTACAAGGCCGACAATAGAGATGAGAGAATGCATCTTTAACAAAGCTTTGAGTTGAGGCTAAGAACCAGATTAGCTAAAAACGCTGCAATTGTAATAATCTCTGTTTCTTCAAATGTTTAAGAGGAAAGGTTTCTCTCATTCCGGATAGTTAGAAAAGGAAACCTTAAAAGAGAACCATTTTATGAAAAGGCCAATTTCTTTCCATGATGCATGATTGATTATGAAGCATCAATCGTCTTATTACATACCTGCAAAGATAGTTTCTCTGATGGGTAGGAATCTTTCAAATAAAATATGAGCAGGGGAGAATCTTCATTTTCGAGTTATACCATAGGAGGCAGGTATCATTTTGGAATTATGTGTCGATGCCTAGTTATTTTATGTGCCTGCAGGCATCTCACACTTCCTATTGTCGCCTTGACATTGTACTATATTTGCTCATTTTATACCGGTCTGTAATAGATTTATGTTAACAGTAAAAACTGTGGATATGCGCTTTCTATAGCGCGACACTAGTTTGAATTTACCACAATATATAAAACAAATTCATGCCAAGGCTTGCTCCTTTTCACTAAATTGAAACATTACTGTGAATTAATTTGGCATGGGCCATAACAGTGAATCATTCTCAGAGCTAGGATTAGAGTCAGGGATAGGCCTCCCCCATGTCAAGTGACAAAATCTTATAGATCAACGTGCTCCTGTCAGATCTCAGAAAACATGGACAATATCTTCAAAGCTATCTTGCTCATGTTCTATGAGGAGTTTAACACTGAACTGATTGCGGTTCTTTCACAACAAATATTCGACTTATTGGACCGGACGAAGGCTAAAAGCCTCTTTGCTGATTATCATGACTAAATTCATGAGAAACTCATCAGATTAAGAGGGAAAGCATTCGCTTCCATAGACGAGCAAAATCAATTTGCCTAGAAAGAGCGGAGAATAATTGATGGATTTCCGTTGATGACACCTATGAATGAGGGACAAGCTTATTGGCAATGCACAGATGCAGGGATGAATAGGAGCATTAGGGTTCATACCAGGAAGGGAGGACAGTGAAACATATGTGGGACCTAGAGCTCTGCGTGGAGAATGGCAGAGACTTGACTCAGTTTGCAATGGCTGAAGAGGCAAATGAAACATCTTGGCGCAGGTCTGCGACTTGACAAATAGGGATGGTAGGGAATCAACAGTGAAAGGAGTTATAAAGAGCGGACATAATGCCTAAATTTGGTTCTCATACCATGTCAGGCTAGGTAAAGTAACTCCCAAACTTAATCATTTTCCATCAATGTGGATTGCTGTGTATAGCATTGGAAACGACCTTTGGTTTCATCTTCCAAGGTCGGGGTGACTCTTTCTATCCTCCCACAAGGAGTGACTTCATATTTCAGCTATTTATAATTTATTTACACACAACCCTAAAGGATTATATGTCAAACAATTTCCCATGTCCTCTTTCCACATACCTGGGATAATCTGCTCACCCGTTCTTCATTGGTTCCTTCCAAGGTCCTATTTCACATTGTAGCCTATGTGAACTAGTTCTGATTTGTGACAATACCTGCTTCTCCATGGAATGTTTAATTTCAGGCATTTTTGAGCTCTTTGGTAGGTTGTGAATTTAACATTGCTACTTTCTCTTGATTTTTCTTTTCCATTCATCGTTCATGTGGCGTGCTTGTAATTAAATTTTCAGCTGCTACTTATACCTGGGTTAAATTTCTTCCATTATATTCCAACTGTACAATCACTTTTTAGATTGAAATTCACATGTGATTTTTCCTCTTTAAAGGCCTTCTGCCTGATCCTGCTGGGTATCTTCTTAATGCCCATACCTACCACTCTTTGTCGGGTATAATATTGTCTTTAGTGCCTTAAATTCTATAGGGTATAATCTTGATTCTTCTAGGAATATCTCATATGCAGTAGATGCCTTTATTCTGAGGAACACTTGTATCATACGTTTCAGAGCTGTTTCCGTTTTATTCCATCCGTTTATAGTTATGCTCGACCCTTATATCTCACATTTTTATCGCAATAGTGATGTTGTGAATGTTTGGAAGAGGAAGCAAATTAAGCTCCAGTGCAAAATCTCCACTGTGCTGAATTGATTTGAAGTAAGAAAGTCACCTTCCTCCTGCCTTGTAATCTCTTCCTTGTACATGCTTCCCAATTTAATTTTTCACTGAACTCAAGCCTTAGCTATATTGTAGTTCCGAGTGAAAAAACTTCTCTGTAAGAAGACTTTCGGCCTGCGACAGAAACCAGAGGAGCTGGTGCTTCAATCTCTACCTGGTTTATTGTTGATAAATTTGAATCCATTTTGTTGTACACCTAAAGGCCTTGCCTTCCACCTACAACAAATGGTATATGCTCTTCTCTCTGTGACCTAAAACTCAATGATTCTCTGTCTGTTAGTTTGACATAGTTGCATCTTTTCTTGTTGTAGCGGACCTGTATCGTGCCCTGAGAATCACTAAGGCCTTTGACCAAAGGTCTGAATTTGACCTCAGGCCGAAATTCAGACTGTTTACCAGCATTGACTTTTGGTAATTTTCAAAGTTTTGACCAGCCATTACTAGCTGGTATTTGATCAGGTTTGACTGGTTTCCTTGATCTGATTTTTGGCATGGATCCCTATAATATTTTGGAATATTGTAATTATTGCTAAAGAACAAATTTCTCCTTGGAAGAAAAGTTTGCTGGGTTTTTCCCAGGGTAAATTTGTTGTTTCTTAGTGCTTGGCTGTCTCTTTATGATCCTATATTTACTATTGCATTATTGTTGAGATTTTCAATCTATAATTGCTTAATGATATAAGATAATTTTATTGGAAATCATTGGAAAGTAATTATCAGATTAGAAGATCAATTCTACTATACTTTATTGTAGAAAATTCAACAAGTATAAGTACACCTTTTGGAAAAGTATAAGTACAAGGGTGAGAGATTCATTCGTGTGGTCAGTGAGAGAGAATTTTCACAAGAGAAGAAGGATGAGTAGGCCTGAGACCCTTGGAAGGTTGAGAGGGCTCGTGGAAGGTGGTCAACATGAGAGCAACTTGTGGATGAGAAGGCTGAGTAGGTCTTAGATCTTTGAGGGCCGAGAGGGACTGTGGAAGGTGGTTGGCAAGAGAGCATCTTTTGGAGTTGAGTTGGGCTAAGTTGGGCCTGTGGAGGGTGAGAGGCTCTAGTTGATTGAAGAAGATTGAGGAGCAATTGTTGGAGGAGATTTTGAAAGAAATTCAAGGGACGCTAAGCAGGAAGAGGGGGACTGAGCTTAGGGCCTAGTTTGTGGTGGTGGTCAGGTTATTTCCTTGGGCTGATTTGACAAGTACACAAGCCATATGATTGCCAGAGAGGTTGTGAGCAATGAGAGAGGGCAGAGAGCACTCCAAGGAGGCTAAGTTTGTTTTGGGGCCAATTCCAGTTCAACATTTGAGTTTTTGGGGAGCCATAATTTCTATGGGGCTGAGTTACAAGTTCCCCTTAAGCCGTAAATTTTATGTGGGTCAAAACAATGTTTTTCATGTGTAAGTTTTCCCTTGTGATTTGACATTTTATTGAGTATTGTAAAGGGTCATTTTCCTTGGTATGGGAGCCCTAGATTCTTGTTGAAGGACTAATAAGAATTGTGTTTTGGGGCTGAAATTTTTTGTTTACTATGCATGACCTAATTCTCGGTTTATGACTAAATTTATGAAAACCACATGGATATTCCTCTATCCACATACATCTTAGTAACTTGTTGCAGTGTGTTGGAAATATTAACAATATTAGGGTTTTTAGCATTGTGGCCAAGGGGTTTAACCCACAGAGTGCAACTTTCGGCAATAAACCAGTGTGCTAGGGTTTTTGGGAAAATTCGACTAGCAAGATGTTGTATTAGGGTTTGAGGCTAGAGCGCAGTTTGGAGGGATCAACAAATCTTTGCTTATGGAAGGAGAGAATTACTGCGATGCTTGAGGAGCAGGGTGAAGAAATTTGTGGAGAACCCGCCAGCTACACCATATGACCTCCAACAACTGGCTTAGCACAATAAGAATGATGCCGGAGCGAGAAGGCTCATTCTTGAGGGAGCCAAAGTCCACATAGTCCCATATCTTTCTTGTAAGAAGATTGCTAAGGAAATGTGGACAACGATCATAAACCTTTACCATGGCACAATCGAAGCCAGAAAACTCATGCTCAAGGAAAAGTTGAGAAACATTCGAACAGGCAAGTCTGAGCCCATAGTTTCCTATCTCACCAGATTCGCTCAGGTGAAGCACGAGTTGGTGAGTGTGGGGGAGAGTACCAGAAACAAATTTAGTGAGCGTTGCACTGTTAGGGCTTCAAAAGTCATGGGATAACTTCCAGGATGCACTGAGTGGTAAAGCGAAGCTTCCAAACTGGGAGCGACTGTGTTCAGGAGGAGATTTGGAGGTAGGCCAGATTTGGAGCTCATGTGAAGCATGAGATAGAAGAGAACTTTTCCCTAGCTGACAAAGGGGGCAAGGCCAAATGCAAGAAGAGCGCAAGAGGGTCTGAGTCCAACTCCAAAGGAAAGAAAGAGAAGAAGGATCTGTCCAAGATAAAGTGCTTCTAGTACCTTCACTTTGGACACTACGCCACCAAGTGTCCACAGAGGAAGAAGGGGTCCAAGAAGGACCAAGTGGCAGTCTTAGCAGAAGTGGACGATTTCAATTCCAAGTTTGACAGGGAGTTCCTCCTCATAGCTTGCATGGGTAGCTTGGGGATGAATTTCCTTAAATAAAATCTCATTTTTGGCAATTTTGGAGTGACTTTCTAAAAGTAGAAAGTCATGTCTAGCATCTCAAGTATGACTTTCCAAAAATAGTAATTCACCTTGCATCAATTAATTGGTAATAATGTATAGTTGAAGGAAAATAGCTTAACTCATCATTAACCAATCTATAGTTCAATCTCGACTTAATCATCAATATTATTAATATTAATATTATTATTATCCTTTATGATACTATGATATTATTATTAAAAGGAATTACAAGTCACCTTACCTTCATCACCTCTATCACTTTGCACCTGTCTCCTTGATGACTCACGTGGCACTATGTAACTCTCTTTCTCTCTTAATGATACATTACACTCTCTCTTACACACATTAAAATACATGGCATATTACTCTTACACTCATTAAAGGCATGTCATAAAAGATTCCTCTTACGCTTTTTTTAATGCATATGTTACACTCTCCTTAACTAAGGCATGCGTCCCTCTCCTTAATGGCATAAGTTACTAAGGCATGCATTCCTCTCCTTAATGGCATGAGTTGCACTCCCCTAAATGGCATATGTTACTCTTCCTCAAGGCATGCGTAATTCTCCTCCTTTATGACAAGAATTCGTTGCTCCTCCTATATGTGTCTCATGTCTTCTCCCCTGTCCACTACTAGTGTATTGTGAAAGAAGAATTCAAACTTGTGAGAGAGAGTTGGAGAGACTTGAAGAAGATTTTGCGTAAGAGACTTAGAGAGTAAGAGCAAAACTTGGTGAACCAAGGTTGATGTAGTGCTTCAGTGTTGATTCAGAAGAAGGGAAAGTTGCTTTAGTGTTTGCATCTACTGCTGCTACCAATGATCATCATGCTACAACTTGTTTAGATTTGGGTGAACTTACTCATTCTCTTGATCCCTTAGTGTACTCTGTATCTCTGCTGAACAATTGATTTCTAATAGAAGAAGAATCTAGTTGAGTTTTCCCCTTGTGGGTTTTTCCCTAGTCATTGGACCTAAATTCTCTGTGTCTCATTTTGTTCCTGGCTATCTTCTATTGTGCATTTGGTGTATGTTCTATCTACAATTGCTTAACTAATATTGCAACAAAAATAAGTTTTTGGAATAAGTAATTTTCTCAGCATAGAGCATCATGATTTCAACACCAGTAGCGTATGGTACATTGACAGTGGAGCATCCAGCCATATGACTGGGAACAAGGAATATTTTAGCTAGTTGACAAAAAGGGACATGCAGTTTCACATTCAACTAGGATATATTGGTAAAACTTGACCAAGGGAGTGGGTACTGTCAGATTTGAGAGGGAATCTGGGAACCCTTTTCATCTCAAAGATATCCTCTATGTTGCAGGGCTTAAAAAAACCTTGTTTTTGTTTCAACCTTAGAGTACAAGGGTTATGAGTTCATTTTCAGTAGAGGGAAGGCCTACCTCAAGCCCTTAAACTCTAGAGCTATGAAACAGATTGATGTGAGGGTGAAGAGCCTTTATAGGCTACAATTTAAGACAATCGTGGCCTTGAGAAGCAGTAAGGAAGGCCATGAGTAGGGCTGAGACCTTGGGGAGCTATGGCTTAGGTGCATGGGCCATTTACACCATGGAACGCTGAAAAATCCTTAAGGAGATAGGGTTGCCACAATGCAACACATACCAACATGACATGTGCAAGGGCTGCGCAATTGGCAAGTATGCCAAGGCATCCTTCTTCTTCAGTGAAAACTAAGCCAAGAGCATCTTGGACTTGGTTCATTCGGACGTATGTGGTCCATTCTCTTTTCCATCCCTTATGGGATATAGGTATTATGTCACCTTCATTGATGACAATTCGAGGAAGACATAGATCTTCTTCACGAAGAAGAAAGACAAGGTGTTCTTGAAGCTCCAAGAGTTCAAAGCATTGGTGGAGAACTAGATAGGAAAGAAGGTCAAAGCGTTGAGATCAGATAACAGAGATTGCATCTCTAATGCCTTCAAGGATTTCTGTGCCAAGGAGGGCATCAAGAGAGAGCTCACCACACCATATAACACTTAGCAGAATGGGGTGGGGAAGTGCAAAACATGAGCATTATTGGAGCGGCCATAGCCATATTGCATGACTAGGGACTGCCTTTATTCCTTTGGGCAAAGGCATGCAACACTGCAGTTTATTTGCAAAATAAGAGTCCACATAAGGTGCTTGGACGAGTTACACTAGAGGTGTCTTTCACTAGCAAGAAGCTATCTCACACTCCAATATCTTTGGTAGTGTTGTATGTGCCCTCAGAGAGCTGGAGCCTACAATAGAAAACAAGGATTTTCGTGGGCTACAATGAGACATCCAAGGCTTACATGGTGTATGTACTAGCACAAAGGAAGACAATTATCAGGTGTGATGTCAAGTTTGAGGAGGAAAGGGCTCTTATGAAGTCCTTAGAGTGTGAGTTGATTTCAACACAGGTGGAGGAGCTGTTAGCTCCTATAAGCAAAAGGCTCAACCAGCTTCTCAGGGCATATCACAACTAGTTGTTGAGTAGCAACAGTCAGATGGAGAAGTTGCATAGGAAGAGAGAGAAAAGAGCGAGTAGTGCTCACTCTAACAGTAACACCCAACACAACCTGGAGAAATTCAAGATGGGTTGATCAGTTGATTCAGGAGGCTCAGGACAAGGTAGGGCACCCAACTCTACATTCAGGTAGAGCAAACAATCTCAGAGATATTCATGCTTTATGGCTTTTATGACTTAGGCAATAGACATAGAACCTTCTAGCTACCAAGGGGCAGTGTCTTAGCAGGTTTGGCGTGGTGCAATGGTGGAAATGTACTCTTCCATCATGTAGAACAATGTTTGTGAGATCATGCCTAGACCAGAGGGCAGATCTATGATTGGGTCTACAAGATTGAGCAGGCAGTTGACAAGAGCGTGGAGAAGTACAAGGCTAGATTTGTAGCCAAAGGATTCTCTCAAGTGGAGGGCATTGATTATGATGAAAATTTATGCACTTGTGGCCTATTACTCATCCATCAAGACCATTACAGCATTTGCATCTCAGATGGGGTGGAAGATCCTCTAGATGGATGTGAAGATTGCCTTTGTCAATGGAGTTGTTGGGGAGGAGATTTACATAGAGTAGCCAGAGGGGTTCGAGGCACACAACAGGGAGACGCATGTGTGCGGGCTCAAGAAAGCTCTTTATGGGCTCAAGTAGGCCCCATGAGTGTGGTATTCATGCATTGACAACAATCTTCTGGGAGTGGGCTTTACTAAGAGTGAAGCTGACCCTAACTTGTACTGCATTATGGTTGGGGGGCAGCGTCTCATTCTTGTGCTGTATGTAGATGACCTCATACTTGGGGACAAGGTCATTAGTGATTGTAAGAAGGATCTTGCAGTAGAGTTTGACATGAAGGATATAGGGCTTATGCACTATTTCCTTGGGTTGGAGGTTCGGTAGGGAGATGGACAAATTTTCTTGGGACATGGCAAATATGCTTTGGAGATTCTCAAGAGGTTTCACATGCAATATTGCAGGCCAATGGCGATGCCTCTAGTGACAAACTGGAGGAAGATAGATGCTAGCAGAGCAGAGCGAGTGGATGCCACTCTACAGGCAGCTTATCGGTTCGTTGATATATTTGGTGAACACACGACCTAACATTTGTGATGTAGTAAACTAGTTAAGTCAGTTCATGGTAGAACCTACTAGAGTACACTGGGTTTCTGCTAAACATATTGTTAGATACCTTAGGGGCACAGTGGATCATGGGTTAATGTACAGACAGGTCGATGGAGTGTAGTTGGAAGGCTTAACAATGTAGATTGGGAAGGAGGCTTCACAGATAGGAAGAGTACTTTAGGTTGTTCCTTTAGTGTTGGGTCAACAACCGTTTCTTGGTTCAATAGGAAGTAGAGATCAATGGCACTGAGCTCAGCAGAGTCTAAATACATGTCTGCCAGCTTGGCAACTTGTGAGGCCATCTGATTGAGGAAGCTACTTGTTGGGATTTTTAGTCAGAGTTTGGAGCCTACAATCATTCATTGTGATAACCAGAGATGCATCAAGCTCTCTGATAATCCAATATTTCATGATTGATCCAAGAACATCAAGATCAAGTATCATCATATCGGGGACTGTGTTGAGAGGGCCAAAATCAGACTTCAATACATTCCTATAGCAGAGAAAACAACATACATATTGACTAAGGCTTTGCCTAGATGGAGCTTTGTCTATTTCAGAGACAAACTGTGTGTTGTTCAGAATACCT
>APFE031530359.1:0-12573 GCA_000404065.3 Pinus taeda | reverse complement strand
ACATGTTAGCATAAGTTTCTTGGCATTGTCTTTTTAGCGAGGGGATTGTTGGAAGGTTGGGTCAACTCATCACCAATTTGAATTGGAAAAGGATTGAATTGCAAAACCTGAAAAACAGGGAACTAATGGTCTCATAGACTATTTTTAGTCTTGTGGACCTTAAAATATCATTTCATTTCAAAAAAAAAATTCCGAGATTATTAAGTCTTGACCATTCATAATTTAAAGAATTAAAATTCTTCAAACCCAATTCCAATATAAACATATTAACTAATAAATTAATATATTAGAATTATAAACGAACTAATATTTTCTACACAAATTTAATTAATAAATGTTTCATTACATGAAATATCTATTTAATTCCATAAATTTAATGTGTAATAAGTGAGAAAACAATTCAATCAAGTACTACCTAGTAGCTAGTACCTGTGGCTCAGTTTATATATAGGGAAATTGAAATCTGGGTTGTTGAAAGGTGAAACTGTTATGAAACCATATAACTTTATTTAGTGATAGGTTTCAGTTAGGGAACCAATTTTTTACCAACAACTAAATTAATATATCCATTGACCCAATTTTTGGGAAAGCAGTAACCCATGCAATTTTTTTTTTTCAAAAAATCTTGTAGATGCAGTGCTTGAATCATGCTTTTGATGGTGGAAATGGATTCAACACCATAAAAAACGTTTAGGGCACTTAAAATTATGAATTTTGACAACTTTTACTTGGATTTACAAAAATCTTTTTCAATTTTTTTTCAAAAAATCTTGTAGATGCAGTGCTTGAATCATGTTTTCGATGGTGGAAATGGATTCAACGCCATACAAAATGAATTTTGACAACTTTTACTTGGATTTACAAAAATCCTATTTTTTCAAAATATAGCCGGAATTTCCATAACTTCCTAGGGAAAAAAACATAATTTTATGGCAATCTTGGAGAGTTTGTTTTATTCTCACCGCTGTAATTAATAGAAATAGAGCAAAAATCAAAATCTTTATGAATTTTGTTGAGATTCTAAATTTATTAATTCTCTACAATTAAAAAATAATATTTAGTAATAATTATGTAAAAAAGAAAAGAGTAGCAATGCTATGTTTAATTGGAATAGTTTATATTTATTCTGTAATTAAAATCATATTATTAAATAAACTATTCCAAATTTTAAAAATCTCAAACCACTTAAACTTATACAATTTTAACAATTACAAAATTATTTTAAATTTTTAGATATAAATTTAAATTTATACAAATCTTCACATACAATCTTCATATATTCACACTTTAAAAAAGAAATATTATACCGTAAACTATAAACAAAATATAATGTAATAAGATAATCAAATGTAATCGGGCTAAGATACATAAAAGATATTTGAATTTGATAAGGCATGTGAATAAAAGATATGTGGAATTATATGTGGAATGATTTTTATTTTTTTTATAAAATTAGGTAATATATAAATTTTCAAAACTTTTAATCTTGAACGTGTCACATGCCAGAGAGAAAGACATCTTTTGTGGTGTTAAAAGTGCCAACCAAACTTGGGAGCTTTCACTGGAATAGACGAATCAATAAGTGACAACTCTTCTTTTCCCATGAATTCCCCACAAAATAGAGTATTTGCATTTGTTTGTAGTGAAACAATTAGTACAAGAATAATTGCACATTTTATATATCTCACATTCATCTACGTCAAATTATAACCTATAGATACCAGTTGAAAATAATTAAATTTTAAGAATAACAAATATTGTAATGCTTGACTCGAGATATAGGCACATACTAATGGATGAGGAAGCCCAATTGAGAATTTGAAGCAAGTTCTTTTGGACACTTAGCTCCCGATATCATTCATAAAATATCAACGAATCTTTGCTACAACTGCAAATCCCAATCTCTTAACAACTTAGGCAATTTATATTGGACTTACTGATAAAAACTGGGGTGTTAGTAAGAATGATGATTTGGAAGTCCCTTATGTTTTTAGGTAATTCATTAAAAATATAGTATTCTATCCAAATGTTGGCAATGATGTTATCCAATGGAGCTAAATCCATAATCTTCAAACCAATTCGAGTTTTCTTCCACTCCCATTTAGCCTAATATTTCTATTATATATAAAAAAAAACAGTGACCCAAAAAGAAAAGAAACACTAATAATTAGAAAAAATGATATTAACCATTTATATGAAAGTATATTAAAATTTCACATCCATCTTTGAATGAATATTTTAATTGATATGGATTTTATATATTAATGTTTTAATAAAAAAATTAACAATTTGTCTGATAAAATTGATTAGATCATAAATCAGTATAAAATCCAAGATAATACTTTTTTTTTTTAATCTATAAAAAATTATAGGTTTTTTTTTAAAAAAAATAGATAAACAAAAAAATCAATAAAATTAAATAAAATAGAAACAAATAAAAATAACTATTAAAATAAAATTACTAAAAAAATCATTTAAAACCTTCTCTTTCTTTTACAAAAAAAAATTTAAATAATAGATAAAAAAAATTCTTGGCATTTAATATTAAAAACTATAAAATAAATTGAATTTGTTTAAAAAAACCTAAACTTAAATACTAAAAATTAGCAAAAATCTAAATACGGTGCCAGTTATATTTTATCCACTAAATGTATTTTTAATTTTTAATTATTTATAAAATAAATTATGTTTTTCATTGCCCCCGCGGAAAAATAAAAATTGTCGAAATGAATAGTGTCATCCTCTTAATTTGAATTCATATTATTGTTGAAAATCTGGAAGGCGCGGCTGCGCCCGTTACAAAAGCGAAACGGTTATCTTGAAAGAAAAGCATAAATTGGCCAAAACAAATAATGAAACATATTTCCTTAAATGCGATTCAGGTATGTTTGGACGTGTGTTGGTGGAGGAGCGATGTGTCCATGGTCGGTCGGGACACAATGCAGAGATAAGCGCTCTGGCTACTCCGGCATACGATGCAGCGATGTGTCCATGGTCGGCCGGGACACAATGCAGAGAGAAGCGCTCTAGCTACTCCGGCATACGATGCTCCTAAGTTTGGATGGGGAAATGAATGAATAGAACAAAATTCGCCTCAGTTGCAAGAAAAATGATATTTCCAATACGAGTCTTGAGCTACCGAGGTCAATTTCTTTGGTTCACTCACTGGGGCAATCAGCTTGAAACAGAAGGCTGATCTTGCTTCTAACATCAGGTTTACAACAGGTATATAGAGGGGCTCTACCATCTCGACTTAGAAGTTACATACTCAATGAAATGGCTCTGCCTACTGCTTGAATCGTATCTCTGACGATGCTGCAGGGAATAAATGGTCTTGTTCACTGATAATTCTGCCTCCTCCGATCAAAAGAATAAAATGCTCCTGAACCTACTGCATCCATTTTATCCTGTGACGGGTCAATTTTCTGGTTCATATAGCCGGCAAGGAGGTCGAAGAATGGAGTGCTGTTCCGCTGACAAACCACAAAAGTTCCTGCAATATGATGGCGGCATTTCTTGGTTGTTTATGGCGTCTTATGTGTTGTGTTTCTTTTAATTTTATTTTTGGCTTTCTGTTTCCAAGGATTTTGGTGTTGCGGGCCCTCTGATTATTTTGTTCTGAATTTTAAGCATGGCCATGCCGATTTTTGGTTTGATATCTTGTTGTTTCTGTTTTCTTTCTCCTTTTGTCTTTTCTGTTATCTATTGTTTTCACAGTTTTTATCCTTTGGGGTTAATGGATGGAAAATGAAAGCGGTCCAAATAACCTAGCTGATACAGGCTCTACTGATTCTACTGATGCAATGGGCAGGTATGATTGCTTCATTTGTCTCAATTTAAATACAAATTGTAATGTGTTTTGTTTTAAAGTTTGAAACCTATGCAGATTACACTGATGCAAGGGGCGAAGGCGAGGGCCTCGCAGACCTATCCACCGTTTTCGCACATTGTCGTTAGTACAACATC
The DNA here is from genome assembly GCA_000404065.3 of Pinus taeda. Taxonomy (NCBI): domain Eukaryota; kingdom Viridiplantae; phylum Streptophyta; class Pinopsida; order Pinales; family Pinaceae; genus Pinus; species Pinus taeda. The sequence continues at coordinate 8,607 of APFE031530359.1, read as the reverse complement.
CGTTTAAACCCACTCAAATGCGCAGTCGAATAGAGAAGGGTCCGGTGTTTGCATGGAAAAAGGAGAGAGGAGGATGGGCCGACTTTTGCCTCTTCCGTTTCAGGGGAAGTTATCTCTTAGATATTTATCAAAGCTAGAAAGAGATCCGTCGCAGGAGACGTCTTCTGTTATTCCCTTCTGTAGAGATTGGGGGAAGGTATCCATCTCCTCCTGCTTTCGGAGCCTCTCGAGATGGCTAAGGTATGCTTGAATTATCATGCGATTTGTTTTAAAGTTTAGAACAAGGAAGGTGAAGGAAGGAGCTGTTTAATATTTTTGCCCTCTTTTGAGACAGAAGGTCGGTCTTGTTTTGGTTCAAGAGAATTTTTGAAATTTTTTTAATATTTTTTCAAGATTTTTTGGTTTTTATTTTTCGTTAGGTTCAATGCGCTGGAAAATTATCTCCAGCCATAGCAAAAGCTGATGAAGATTTCACAAGTCACAAGTCCAGTGGAGGCAGGGAAGGCGAAGGAGGAGGTACAGTGGGGCAGGGGAAGGCGAAGGCGAAGGATGAGGTATTTTCAGTTAATTTAACTCCTATTTTGCTGCATAATTATATTAGAAACATTTTTAAGAATTTAAGAATTTATATCATGTCCCTTGTAATGTAGGTAAAGAAAGGTGAAGGAGGAGGTATAGTGGAAGCAGGGGAAGGTCTCGGAGGAGATATGTAAGCTTAAATTTGTAGCATATTCTGCTACATTATTCTACTCCGAGAGGAGATATGTAAGGTTAAATTTAACTCATATTCTGTTACATTATTCTACGACATTATTATATCAGAAGTTTTTTAAGAATTTTTTATGTCACGTGCCTTGTACTTTAGGTACAGAAAAGTGGATGTGAACGGTTGAATATCTCCGTGTGAGAGAGACAGAGACAGAGGGTGTAGTCTTCTTCATTTCAAATGCAATTTTCTCCTGACATATGTAGAGTGTAAGATCTTATGTTTTTGCATAGGATAGACTTCTGCATATAATTTGTGTTAAATATTTTTGTAATTTACAGTTATCTTTCATTTCAGAAAATTTCTTTTAGGCCCTCAACTCCTTCCGCGTGGTAGGAGCAAAAGCGATTTGATCGGTGGATGTAGATCGAGTAAATCCGCTATCTTAGAGGACACATTCGGCATTAATAATTGATCATGGAAACACACGAGTATCAGAGGGAACACATTAGTAAGGAAAGAACACCATCTATCGATCAACGGAAACACATTCCAACACATCAATCCTGAAAGCAACGAAGAAAGGGTAAGCTCTCAATTTCTCGTGAGTGTTTTTTTTGTTTTTTTCTTTGTTTTTTTAAAAATATTTCTCATTATATTTTATGGTTTTGTTTCTATTGTGTTCAATAGGCCAAGAAATTAAGGCTAACCCAAACAACTCAACTAATGGAAGTTCCAAAGTTCCATGGGTTTAGTCGGTGCAGGTATGTGTGGTTTAATTTATCAATTTTATGCAACATAATTATATGATATGTGTTTTTTGAAATTCGGAGGGGCTATTAAGGGTTTATGCTTTGTGGTCTTTGCAAAATGTACTTATTTCTACTTAAAAGTCTTTGGACTCTCTTTCTTTCTCTATATATATTCCATGAAGACAAGTGCATATTTGATATTTAAGAAAGAAATGGAATATAGATATATAGATTCCTTTCATCACTTTATGCTACTTTCTCAAATTTTACCACTCCAAGTAGGCTTTTGCCACTTTTGCTCTTTCCTCAAATTTTACCAAAACAACTAAACTTACACATCTTCTTTTAGGAAGTTTCAACTTACTTAAATAAGAAAACTATTTCTTCATACAATAAATTCTTCCACCAGATTTGCAAACTAGTCAAAATCCTAGATTTTTTTTCTTCACACAAATTCTTTCACCAGATTTGCAAATTAGTCAAAAGTGATTTTGACGAGTTTCATAATCGGTGCTTGCAATGACAATTTTCTTTTGAGAGCTCAATACCCTATGAACATGCAGAAATGAGACTTGCAGATTTAAAGCTCACCTCTGTAATTCTTTCCATAATCAAGAGCAGTCATACGTTTTCTAGATTGTAATTCCTTTTTCCTATTTCACAATGTTCTTGGGTTCCCCAAAGTATGAAGGCTCTTTAAGACCTTTTGTATATGCAATTTTTAGCAGCAACCAAGAAAATGAAGTTCAATTCTATTTAACTAAAGAACAATTTGGACTGAGTTCTTGTAGGATTTTACTCTTCCAAACTGCTCAGATAATGATGCTATAAAGCCCCTCAAGAATTACGAGCATAATTGAATCTGTTAGTGTAATAAAGCTTGTATTACATAAAAGTCAGCAAGCATTTGTGCTCAGCAAAAGGTACAAAGACCAAATATATATTGTTTCCTTAAAGAAAATAGAAGTTTGGGTTTTGTACCGTTGTGTTAATCAAATTTTCACATTCATTCAATTAAAAACCTCAAAAGTATGGAAGTGGCAAAGCAAACACGATTTAGAGCATGGCATAAGTGATTTGATGCAGAATGAATGGTTAAAGATATAAGTACAATAAGAGTTTCAACTCTGAACCAGAATCTCCAGGTTAAAATTGATGTTGAAAATTTGCTTCTCCAAACCAGATTGATATAATGAGAAATGCAGTCATCTGCATCCTCCAACTTTCTAGAGAATATATTCTGAAAGGATTGATTCTGTTTAATTCTATAGATAAAATATTAAGAGAACTCCCTTGCGATGCATCTAGATAAAAACATTAATGCTCTGGTATATATGATACAAAATGACACAGAACAAATTGCTAGTAAACTAAGATAGTTTTTGGAAAACTACCAACTGAAAAACTTAATATATATTCAACTTGTCAGTGAAGTAGAGGGGTCACTTGGTGGTTTAAAGTGAAGCAGGAGAAAGGTCAGGTTCTATATGGGACTTTGCATTTGTCGCTCACAGAAAGTGCAAGGAAGGGAAAGGATGAGCCCATGAAAACAAGATCAATTGGGGAGGAGTAAGCCTAATTAAGATAGAAATTTCAGTACACTAGAAGAACCAGGTGAAAAAAAAACTCCATAGAAAAATAGGTAATGGCAGGCAAATAACCTAGTTCTCTGAATGGTGGGCAGCATTAGAGGCACCGATTTTAGCAGGTGTAAGGCCAATAAACTTCATTGTATGCCAATAATGTGTACTTGAATGCTTGTTCTTACATTGTCTAGTACCTACAAGAATGTTTCTCATTGTTCCTCCAACAGTCTAGTATCTTTGGCAAGCTTTGCAGAAATGCATAGGCATTCACGTTGTAAGTATTCTGACAGTAGAACTTGGTGCCTGAACTATCACAACAAGGAATACGTAATAGCTTGTCAATTTTTTTTGAGCATCCTGTCTTAATTCCCATTTTGCTCAACTTCTTCCTTATTTGTTTCATCTTTTGGCTTCTCCTCCATTGCTGCTATAGGAAGTTTTTTTTCTAGATCTTGCTTAGATGTCTTTTCACCTTCTACACTGCAATCATTAGTAACAGAAGAATTTCTGCGCTCTTTGGACAACCCCTCATCTTTTGACTTGGGGTTGCTTACTTCTTTTGTTTATCAAATTATTTATCCCCAAAGTGGATTAATCCAAAGGAATTGTATGCATGAATATAAAAGAGCCCCCACCAATCTTTTATATAAACAAGCACAAAATGGTTGCACCAACCTACTTTTAGTAGAAACAAGAGAGATGTTGTAATGTTGCAACACTGGGACAATTGCCTCTAGTTGCAACTTTTGTACATCAGTATTCCCAGAAAATTTTGCATTGTTGCAGTAAGTCACTTTTCAACACAATCATGCTATTCCTGTCTTTCAGCCAATGCCAATAAGGAATCCTGAAATTTGGTGTTGCCAGAAAGCACCCTTTTTGCCTCCTCTTTTACAGCTTCTTCTAGCTAGAATAAGGAATTTTGTGCTACAAATTTGAAAAATAATAAGAGGTTGAAGAAGTTGAACACCTTAATCAACCAACTCAACAGGCAAAATTTTCCCAGGCCTTTTATGCAATCTGCTTTGAATTCTACATTTTGGTTGCCAAGAGATGATAATTCTTTTTCCCAAGGACCATAAAGATGATACTTTTTGTTCTGTTTAGGATTGGTCTCATAAGCTATTGGGCTTTATGGATATTAACAAAGTCATTTTATTTTATTTTGTTTTTTATTTCTTTTAGTGTTTCCTATACAACAAGCTTTAATGCCTTGGTCCTTTCAATTACGTGGCCATGTCTAATTTGTAGATCAATAAAGTGGTCATTTGTAAATGAGAAATCAACCTTGTTTTCTGGTTTGCTATCACCCTGTATAATTTATTTTTCTTGAAGAGTTTAAAATTATGAAATCATTGTCTGTAATATTTTTGACACAATGCAAATTGTGTTCCTTTACTGAAATCAGAATACTATATGAAATGATGTATATATCTTCCCCTTAGTATGATGTTATTATATCAAACCAAAAGGTGACATTCACAAGAAGAAAATGAGTGATTATCCACGACCATGTGTGTTTTGATCACATGAAGAATGGCAATGAACATTAACTGGAAATGACGATGTCAGGTTCAATTGCATGGGGGAGATACTAATGGCCATACTCTATCCCCTCAATCAAGGTATCCGCTATAATGACTAATTACTCAGAATCAGAGTAAGTTAGGTTATAGGTTAACATCTCTTCTTCTATCTTTAGATCTCTATGTCTATTTGTGTGTGTGTCTAATGTTGTCATGAAAGAAGGGAAACAAATTGGAAACATACACCAATGCAAGGAGCCACAACATTAAGAAGTTACATTAATTATGCTTTTGGTCACTTATTTTGATTCATGAAACAAAAGGATCAATGAAGTCAATTGTAAAAAAAATCCCAATATGTTGTTTTCTTCAAATATAAATTATTGACACATTTCATAATCCCTCTTCAACAAGCCTAGCTAACAATGCACATCATGAAAACTGTTGAGACATTTTTTAAAGAATCGTCAAAGATTTGGGAAGAGTTTTTTTGAACAAGAAAACAGCAATGGGATGTTTCTTCTATCAATAAAAAGTCGGTTGGTGGATTATACTGTCAGTGAACAAATGTGACTAGCATATTATAATATTCCTTAGGGTAAAATTGCCCTAGGGTTGGATATAGTACATGAAAAAAATTGTATTTTATTAGTATCATAGTACTATTTTCAATTCTTGCAAATAGAAATAATATTGATTTCAGTAAACAATGTAACCGATGATTTAAGTCCATCAACAGTTCATGAATATGCTATTAGTTCATGTAATGCTTACTAGGTCATAAACCCCCAGTGCTACTAAGATTCATATCCACAATAATTGTTGATGTCCTTATTGCCCTAGTACTATTGGTCTGACCTTCATTCAACCCTAGTATTAGCTAGACTTTTCAACCCTAGTATTAGCTAGACTTTGCTAACTCTTGCTTCCTTTTCTTTGCCACAGTAGAATTAGTTAGATTTGTTTGCCACAAAATGACATCAATTTAATAAGAGCCTAACCTGCTGGCAAGGTGAAGAAGAGAAAACTTAATAGAAAATAAGCATAGAAACAACATTCTTCCTCCAAGAACTTATTTCATCTCCTTGGCTATTGTCAAATTTAAAATAAATAGCACAGTAGTGAAATTTATAAGTTCGAAGATTTGAAATATTTTAGAGTCAAACTGTTGCCAAAATTTCAATCTAATCTTTTTAAGTGTCAAGACACATCAAAGTGCAGAACCTCTCAAATATATAAACAGTAGTGACACCAAAATCGAACATTTATAGTCTTCTTTTCATATTTGCTTCTCTTTTTGATTAATCTCTGCTGCAAAATTTCAGAATTGAACATCTCAAATCAAGTCTCAAGAAAATTAGTACATTCGTGCAGAACCTCTCAAATATATAAACAGTAGTGACACCAAAATCGAACATTTATAGTCTTCTTTTCATATTTGCTTCTCTTTTTGATTAATCTCTGCTGCAAAATTTCAGAATTGAACATCTCAAATCAAGTCTCAAGAAAATTAGTACATTCTTCCCTGTTGAGGGTTGTCTTTCAACATTATAAAGATGGTCTTTGAGCCTTATAGGCTGTAGGATATTGTCATTTTTGTGGCTTTATGGGCCCAAAGACTATTCTCAAGTTTTATTCTTTTTTATCCTAGGTCTTTTGAGAAGTTCCTTAACAGAGAAACTCAATCATCAATAAATAATCTCGTAAGTCATCCCCTGCTTTTGCTCTGAACTGTTATGACACTAGTTCTGATGCAGGAAAAGAAAGAATAATGCATACTTAATGAATATGAAGTGAGTGTGATATTAGAGGTGATTAATGACTGTTTAATTGAGGGGAAACAAGGTAAGGTGGCAGCTCCCTTTTAAGGGAAGCTGCTTCACATATGAGAAGAATTAGGGATTGGCCAGCATTAACAGGAAAAAAATGTATGGCTGACTAGACATTAGAGATTCAAAGAAGGATGGCTTGGCCACAGTCAGCCCACCTAAGCAGATCTTGGACACCCTGATTTATGGTGTAACCAAACAATTCTCTAGTATAGATAAACCTCCAAATTCTTCATTATTATTTCTTCTCGTCTCCGTTTAGTCTGCAGTTATTTTGCCTTATATCATAATATAGGAATTTCTACTCAGAGTATATTAAATTGTTTCCACAAGTGGTGCGCCATTGCAAATCATGATTGAATTTTGCTGGCTTTAAGGCCTAATCCTGCAAGTATCTGTTTCTATGAAAGGGAACCAGGCGCGTCATTTGGCACTGGGGCCTCTGTGGTGGAAGAATTTCTGGTGTGTTTTGTTTGGTGGCATACATGTTGTCTATTATGAGTATATAAAGTCCATACTTTTGAAATGTCTGGGAAACCACATTAATACAAATTTTCAAAGGCTTTTTGGGCAGCAAACTCCCAATCAACAAAATTCACAAAAATGAATCAACAAAATTCACATAAAATTGGTGATGTCTCAGCTTAGTTTTCCGCAGTTGGAATTGTTGTTCTTTGTGCCTATGCACAAATCCAAATCTTTTCTCTCTCACATACTCCAAAGTCCTAAATTCAAGTTTTGTTAATTTAGGTATGTTCTATGTTAGGAGAATTTTTTCAATTTTCACAGTTAGCTCAATATCGTTATCCAGATTAGGCAATCAACATCATCTAAATCAAGTAAACTGCAAATAGAACATAAATATAAATTGTAGAAGACAAGCCAAGACAAGAGGACACAAGATGTGGTGCTAGCCAGGGACAAACCCCAATGTGGGGAAACCCTTGATCAAGTCTTCTTATATGTTCTTTAATAGTTCAGCACAGAGAGAGAGAGTACGTTTACAATTGAAGCCAACACTTTGACTTCTCTAGATAAGAGCATAGATCATCTCTAAGAAGATGATACATGAGATCAATTGATTCTCATCATGCTTCATTAATCATAAATGTACCCATCACTGTACTGCATTATGTGCCATTGTTGCACCATGTTGCCATACTGGCGTATGTGTTGGCTGTACCTTGCTTGCTTGTTGTCCTTAGCATGCTTGTTGCATGCTAGCTGTCCCTTGCATGCTAGCTGTACCAATACATGCTTGCTGCACTAAGTATCATGCTGCTGTCCCAATGTCCCAATATTAGTTTGTTGTCCCTTGCATGCTTGCTGTAACATTGCATGCTTGGTGTATTTGCTGCTAAGTACCATACAACTGTCCCAATGTTAAGTTAGTTGTCCCTTGCATGCTATTCTCCTTCGGAGACAGATGCTTTGGCTGAAACCCCAAATAAACACTCCGACAACTCCTTAGCTTCAATCTGCCCCACGAAAAACCCCAACGTCAGCCTCTAGGGACTGCGTCAGCCTTTTTTGCCCTCTGCGTCAGCTTTTCCAGCAGTTCCGACAGTTCCCGACAGTTCTGACTATTCTCGGTAGTTCCGACTTTTGCCCTCTGTGTCAGCTTTCCTGGCAGTTCTGGCCTCTGCCCTCTGCGTCAGATTTCTCGGCTATTTTGGTAGTTCTCGATAGTTCCGGCTGTTCCCGACAGTTTCGACTTTTGCCCTCTGCATCAACTTTCCTTGCTGTTTTGGCAGTTCCTGACAGTTCCATCTTCTGCCCTTTGCATTAGCTTTCTTGGCTATTCCGGCAGTTCCTGGCAGTTCCAGCTTCTGCCCTTTGCGTCGGCTTAATTGGTTGTTCTGGCTTCTGCCCTTTAGATTAGGGTAGCGTTATCCCTTAGGATTTCTCCTCCTACTAAAACCCAAGGGCAAGTAGAGAGGAAGAGATCCCGAGTGTGTTGAAATGACTTGAAGGCCACCTCTATTTATACTAAAAATTGAGCACAAGTGGGGTTTATTTGGTTGCTGGCCGACTTTGACGAATTGTCTCATAACACAAATAAATTCATATCTCCATGAATACTTACTGGAATCGGATGATCTTTAGATCAATCCTACACCTCTTGATGAGAGGGATCCAAGAAAAATATCAGCTTCCATTAATAAGATGACCCACATAGAGTTTGGCCCTAGTTGCCAATTTTAACAC
>APFE031530352.1:2700-16332 GCA_000404065.3 Pinus taeda | reverse complement strand
GGCCAGTAATACCTTGCGCGCAAGATTTTATGTGCAGTAGCATCTCCAGCATAGTGTCCGCCTGCTGGCCCATCGTGGAGTTCCTGCAAAACTTTTTCAGCTTCAGATTTCTCAAGACATCTAAGGAGAACAGAATCATAATTTATTCTAAAAAGAATATCACTTATGAGCTGATATTGTTTGGCTTTCAACCTTAGAGCTCTTTTTTTTAGTATGATCGAGGTGTGAAGGAGCATACCCATTCTTAAGATAATAAATGATATCAGCGTATAATGACTCTGCATCGTTTAGGCTTACCTCGCACATTTGTACCTCTACATATGGAATTTCAGAAATTTGTGACGCTCCAGCCAGCATTTTGCAAAAGCCTTGACCTCTTACAATGTTTGCTGCTTTAATTTCAATGTCATATTCTTGTAAGGCAGTAACCCAATTGGCCCTCTTCTCACCCACATCCCTTTGTACTAGAAGATTCCTTACCGCTGGAAATGGTACTATAATTTCAGTATGGGTTTTGAGTAGAAAAAGTCTGAAGTATTTGATTGCTTTGAAAATAGCATAAGCCTGTTTCTCCACATCTGAATAATTTAATTCAGCACCCTGTAAATTTGAACTGAAAAAAGCAATTGGTGCTTCCGCCTTTTCTTGATTCGTTTGAGTGAGTATCGCAGCATATGACCTATCTGAGGCAAATGTATATAAAATAAAAGGCTCTGAAAAATTTGGAGTTGTTAAAGATGGAGCATTAATAATAGCTTGTTTGATCAAGTTGAATGCTTCATATTCATCTTGGCCCCATTGAAAATTTGAGTTTTTTTTTATCATGGCTTGTAAAGGAGACACAATTCGTGAAAAATATGGAACAAATCTCTTTACAAAGTTGATCTGACCAAGGAAATATTGCATGGCTTTTTGTTATGAGGTAGGGATATTTCAGAAATCTCTTTGATTCTGTCGGAATCGATGTGAATTCCAGATTTTGACACTATGAATCCTAGAAGTTTCCCTTCACTTAATGCGAAAAAAGATTTCTTTGCGTTAAGTGAAATTCCATACCTTAAACATCGTTGGAAGATTTGTTTCAAGTCTTTGAGATGGTCGCTTCGTTTCTTGGAATACACAGTTATATCATCCAAATAAATTACTACAGATTTATTGACTAAACCTTTAAATATGATGTCCATGGCTCTCTGAAATGTGGCACCAACATTAATTAAACCAAATGGCATCTTTCGATATGCATATGTGCCCCATTTGGTTCTGAAAGTGGTTTTCAATTGATCATCAGGATGTACCAAAACTTGATCGTATCCTAAAAATCCATCCAAGAAAGACATTAATTCTGAGCCCGCCATGACCTGCAATATCTGCTCCATAGGTGGTAAGGGAAAATTGTCTTTTTGATAGGCCTTGTTAATATTTTGAAAGTCAATGCAAATTCTAATATCTTCGTTTTTCTTTCTAACAGGTACCATATTGGAGACCCATTTAGAATGTCTGATAGGATAGATTATCTTGGATTTCAACAGCTTATTGAGTTCGGTTTTTATCTGATTTTCTAAATTGGGATGGATCTTTCTCAATTTTTGTTGGACAGGTTTTTCATTATCGGTCATTGGAATAGTATGTTGGATGATGGAAGTGTCGTATGTTTTGAGTTCATCATAGTTCCAAGCAAAAACGTTTTTGTATTGTCTCAAAAGACGAATATATGCTAGTTTTTCTTCAGGGGCTAGGTCAAGGCCTAGATTTATATTTTGGGATTTGGCATCGGTTCCTAGGTTTACTAATTCGTAATTCAAAGTTGAACTTTGGAGCTTTGAATTGGTAGACCTTTTAAATCGATCTTTCAAATCGTACAGATCTTCTAACTTGACCACCAACTTAGGTATAGTGTTGTTAGTGCTATCTTGTTGCAATTGTCGATCATGTTGGTCTTCGTCAATTATTTGATTGGAGTAGGATCCTTCAGATGTAAGGAAATTTACGATTTCAGGATCATCGTTGAATATTCTCCAATTTGTGATGTTGTCAGGAATAGAAGGTCTAAAGATTAATTCAATTGAGAATCTATCTGGACTAAAATCTTCCGAAGGAATGAGCTTAGAAGCTACGTTAGCTAAAAGGTTAGTGCTTGCATTCTGGAGTCTGGGAATTGATGAAATATTGAATGCTATAAAATGCTCAATCAGATCTTGAACTAAAGATTGATAGTGTTTTAAATGACCTGATAAGCAATTTATAGTATTCTGTACCTGTCTGACTACAATTTCAGAGTCTCCGAAGACTTGGAGGTACCTGATGTCTAACCCGATTGCTTTGTACAACCCTTGGACTAAAGCCTCATATTCTGCTTTATTGTTGGTACAATCAAATTCGAGCCTACATGTTAACATGATTTTATCTCCTTTTGGACTAATTAGCACGCATCCTGCTCCTGCTCCTTCGTTAGATTTAGAACCATCAAAAAATAATTTCCAAAAAAAAGATTTATTTACAAGTCTATCTAAAAAATTGATACATTTTGAACTATCCATTTGAGAAAAATTTTCGACTTGGGACAAAATAGAATGTTCAAAATAAGGTGACGTATGAGCATTAAAATTGCCGAGAAAAGAATCCACTGAGTAATTGCCAATTATGCTACTGGATCATTTTCCCCCTCTAATTCCGTTACTATGTACTTCTGATGTAATTCTCATTCAACTTTTATTTGATTTGGCTTACCATTATAAGGTAGCCACATGTGCGACCAGTCAGTTGCGAAGTATCCATGCAGTTTTTCTGACCAATCCCTGCTAAGAATTAAGCCATAGAATTCAGGGATATCAGCCACTAAAATGTCAATAACTTGGCATACCTTTGGGTTGGATGACAGCCTTATGGTTACTTGATTTAGTTCACCAATGACTTCGACTTGCGACCGATCTAGCTAAACTATACGAACAGCGGATTTCTATGGTTGAACGTTTAATTTGGTGCATATGGACTTTGGTAAAATATTCAATGAGGCACCAGAATCCACTAAATAATTATGTACATTTTTGTTAAAAAATTTCATAAGTAAGGATAAACGGGGGAGTATGAGATCTCGATCTTCCTCCAATTAAAGCGATTTCGTTTGGATCAATCTTGTTAGTCGTATTAGTTGGAGGTCTTCCCATGTTCTGGGAAGCTTGAGAAATTACAGCGGCAGGAAAAGGTGCAACTGGCACAGCATGTAATTCTTTCAACATTATCTTTTGTTGATGCTTTAACTTGCTCAATTCGTAAAGTGTGATGTTGGCCCTAGTCTTTTTCATGCCTTCTATAATATTGTACTCCATTTCGTCTGAAACGATCAGTGTTTTGAATGGAGTTGGTGAATCTATTTGGACTGGGCTAGTTTGATTCGCTTTAGATGTCATTTTCTTTGTTGCGACTTTATCCTTTGTTGCAAAGCTTGCGCTCTTTGACTTTGGGGTAGTTTGGGGAGGATCAAGTTGATTTCTACTTCGTGTGTTAACTGGGAATACTTCTTGATCTTTTTCTTGTGGGAGGATTAAATCCCACATTCCTTGTAATTCTACAACTTCTTCATCATTAGTTTGCCCTTCAGTGGCAATTTCCTCTTCCTCTTCCTCAGATTCAGCACTTATAACAGCATTGGGTGGCCTTGAATCCGTTGACAGGCCTCTTTTAAAAGCTCTGTAGGGCCCTTTTGAAGAATTTTCTGCTACTTGCTTTTTTATGTTGACCATTTCATTAGACATGGTCTTCAGAACTTTTTGCAATTCCTCCAAGTCGAATGGATCTTTTGCTTGTTTCTTCTTGGACTCTTCTTTGAAGGTAACCTTCTTAGATTTCCATTCCTCTATCGCGGATTTCTTCTCTAGGGCTATTATACGTTTCTCTACTGCTATGGCTTCTTTCATGTTTTCGAATAGGGTTGTTTTATTAGCCCTATCCACGAAGATTGCTATGTTTCATGGTAAAGCAGTGATATACCATTCACATCATACTTCTTCGTTGGGCTGGGAAGCAGTAGGAATTTTGTTTAGAATTTTATTGAAACGTAGATTGAAGTCTTTGATAGGCTTTCTAGATTTGGCCCTAAGGTTGGATAGGTCGTTGATTAACATTGCCATAGGCCTATCGTCACCAAAATTGGTTAGGAATTGGTCTTGGAAGATGTCCCAACTAGTAATAGATCCAGAGGGTAATGAGAAATACCACGGTCCGGCTGTTCCTTGCAAAGTATAAGGGAACAGTCGGAAAACAGCATCTTCATTAGTAACCCCGTTGAGATTAATGGATAGCATACAGTTGTTTATGTGCTCTTCTGCTAGCATGCCTACCTCGGGATTGAACTTAGGCAGCCATTTCTCGAGATGGGCCGGTATTTGACTCAAGGGTGTAGGCATTAAGACTGCCCCAGGGTTATTCCATGGAGACTGGGCCATTGTTGAACTACTAACAGGAGGAAGTGTAGAAGATGATCCCTGTGGTTGGGAAGATGAGGATATTACGATCGCAGATGATTGAGGAGGAGTTGTAGGGGTTCCAGTAGGTGCATTGATAAATATCTGAAGTGGAGGAGTGGATGGTTGACTTCGCGGTGAAGAGGTTGAGATGGATGATGTTGATGAAAGAGTCTCGCTGACGGACTCTTTAGGTAATTTCCTTGCTCTTTTCCTTTTGGGAAGAGGTAATTCGGTTGGTCGAACACCAAACTTTTCACTCTTTAATATGGTCAGGGGATGAGTAGGGTTATACTACGAAGTCACGCTGCCTTGAGATTTATCAGATCTTTGAGGAGAAATGGAAAATCGTTGAAGTTTATGAATCATAGATTCGACTTCACGAGGTTCGATAATAGATTGTTCTGAAATGTCAAGGTTTGTAGCAGAGATTGATGCTCCGGTGACTTCTAACTCTGGATTTAAGTGTAATGAAGAAGTTGGGGGAGATGGTGAGGGCGATTTACTCTTAGAATGGTATTTTGATTTAGATTTACTTGCCATTCATAGTTCAGGCCCTCCTTCTAGCGCCAAATATGTTGAAGGCCCCGAAAATCAGGTCTACAACAAGGGGGATACCCACCCGGTCCGGACCTTGGTTGGCAGCTCCTTATCCATTTTGTTATAGCGCGTCTGACTGGGGATATGGGACTAGTTTCCCAGTTTAGTGTGTGTGTGTGTGAGAAAGATGGGTATTTCTGTTCTAAATGGAATACTTCTATCCTAATTCTAATCTAATGCTATGCTATTGTATTCTAATAAACAGAAAAACATCAAAATTTATGCTAACCCGGGGTGTGATCTTTCTTCTATGCGATCTAAAAAGATTTCAAACAATAATTGGTAATAAAAATCATTCAGCTATTATAAGAAAAGAATTCAATAAAGATGAACTACTTCGTATAAGAAGTTAGACGAAACAGTTGTGCAAAACCTATCACATAAATGAGCTACTCATACACTAAGCATAAATAAATAGTTATCACCGTACAAAAGTGCCAAATGATAACTCAGGCATCCACGCTGTAATATATAAACAACTGAAAACTGAACATCACTTTAACGCATAAGCAGAAATGGTTAAGAGATAAAAGTACCATTTATAACTAGTCCTACTCATGAGCTTCAAGCGACAATTTGATTTATCTCTCCTTGATTTAACATCCACTAAGAGTACAGAAGTGCAACATCAGTAGCAGATATCAAATGCAACTATCAAATAAACTTTGTTCCATTCATTCATGAAAACCTCCTCGGAGGGTGCAAAAGTGCACGTTCTGAGGACAAGTTTTTGATAAATTTCTAGACACTTCTCTCAATGCATGAGAAGGGTTTAAATACTACTAACTAAATAACTTATTTACAGAAATTCGGGATTCAGTTTAAATGACCATCCTTTTTCTAAGCAAAACTATTTCTAAAATTAAATCTAATATCTAACTATTTCTATATTTGCTCCTTAATGTCGCAAGCATTCAGTATTTTCCTGAATAGAGTTGGCTAACTGTCTTCCATCTTTGGTTGAGTTAAGAAAACAGAATCGGCAAGAGCTGGCACTATCTTCTCAGAAAAATCGATGATATACTTGAGAGTCATCAAATGACTATGTGGCTTTACCATGTATGCCTAGTAATAATGCCATTTCAACTTGGTTAACCCTTGGACTGCTTCTGCTTTTTCTTTAGCTTTCTGTTTCCAGTTTGTTTCTATCATTGCTTTCTTGCAATTTTCAGGGCTTGCAGGTGACTGAGTAATTAGAAGCCTTCCTTTTCGAGCAAGTTTTCTTAGCGATGCACGATTAGCGCTAAGCGCTAATTGCGCATCAGAAACTGCCTCCGTTCCTTGATCCGGGCTTCCTTGATGCATTTTTTTCCTTTTGCGCCTTATTCTCTTATCGGGTATAAAGCTCAAAATTTGTAAAAATAGTGATTCCGTGAGCTCTTGACCCTGAGCATTGAACTGTCTGTTTCTGGTATCAGCATCGTTCAGTACCCATTCAACCATGGCTGCATATGAAAGATCTGTGATGGATGCCTCAGAAGAGTTCTGCGGCTCTTTCTCTTCCTTAAGTAGATTAGGTGTGCCTTCCCAAAAGGACATTGGAGTACTGCCTTTCCTGCTCATAGTTTGCTGCATACTGCCTTGTATAATGCTTTGTCCTTCGTTCCTGCAGTTTACAAATGAGGTGGAGGTAATGATAAAAATAATGACAAGAAAACTTTAAATACTGAAGATATGCAAAAACACGCCACCTTACGTGAACTAGTTCTTCGAAAAACACAACACCATACTTCATTAAAAACTGGAAATAACTCATTAATTCACATTAAAGTGCATGACAAGTTCTTGGCCTAAAAACGTTTTCTCGAATAATGAGCTAGAACCAACTGCGATGGAGAGGTCTTGTGATTTTGCTTTGCGATATCGCAAATCGTTGCATCGCATTACCACAATCTCATCGTGTTGTTCTATCGCAAGGTTGCTTGGTCGCAATATCGCAATATCGTGGATCGCTAAATCGTTATAATCATTATGTGTAATTTATGCGATTTTTG
The DNA here is from genome assembly GCA_000404065.3 of Pinus taeda. NCBI lineage: Eukaryota > Viridiplantae > Streptophyta > Pinopsida > Pinales > Pinaceae > Pinus > Pinus taeda. Next base: position 9,278 of record APFE031530352.1, on the reverse strand, counting down.
CGATGTGCGATATGCGATATCGCATATCGGTGATTTTAAGGTTTTTCAATGTCAGTGCTCATTAATGCATGCGATGCGATGGAGTTTCGTGTCGCAATCTCACGTTTTTTATCATTTTGGCTCATTAGAAGGTACCCTATCATTCTTTGTGCGATGCGATATCTCTTAAGGAGTGAATTTACTTTCTTCATCATGAAACTTAAGCTTTTTAGATTCTTCAAAGGTATTTTTCTAAGTACATGATGTTGTAGGTTTCATCTAAAAGGAAATATAAAAACTAATTGATTTTTTTAAATTTTTTACTGAGGGTCCCCACTTATTTAGTATTAGAAATAACACTTCATAAGGAGGGGGGTTGTTGGTGGCCACAACACCTCCTTAGCTCCTCACCAGTCTGATCCATCCATTCATTCAATCTAAAGCATCAAAATGATTGCCTTCCTTGCCCCAACCAGAACTCTGCAAAAAACTAGGCCTCATCCCCGGACCCAAATTTGCCCTTCCCTTTTTACAACACAAAACCCCCAAAAAACTCAAATTAAATCCTTGCACTTCATACCTAGCCTAAGATTAGTTGTTAAATCAGTCATCTCAAGCCCCATCGATTATCTTTTACTGAGATTGACCCGCAGAGAGCCCTCTCCTGTCCTCGTAGGGCTAGCTATGAGGCTGAGCGTGGTTTGATGTGGACCTAGAAGCTTACCTTTTCAACCTGAGGTAAATCTAGGCTCTAACATAGTGGCAACTCTGTTGGGGAAGAGATTGTTTGTTTGTTAGTTTTATTCGTTTTATAAACTACAGACGGAGCTTGAAGTTACACCAGGCAGCCTTCGAAACGCTTTTGCTATGCATCAGCGAAGTAGATAAACGCTGCTTCAGTCAATCTCTGGTCTAGCTTGTAAATGTGACATCTAACTTGTTAATCACCCCAGTACATGTGTCAAGTTCAGATCTAATGGTTGATGGTGGACAACGATCAGACATAAGAAGGCTAAAATCATTCACCTGGTGACTCCTGTAAAGACACCACTGGAAGACTAACTCTTTCTCTGAGAAAATGCAAGGATCTTACACAAAGTTCAGGTATCCAAAGTGGAATGGTATTCAGGATTTAGTTTGCTTTCTTGTAAATTACATCTTTGCTGTTCTTGAAGTTGTCCTGAAAGTTTTTCAGAATTTGTTGTATGATAAAGGTGATCAAAATCTTCAATCGACCTATTCAAAAAGTGTAAATACTGAGTTTCCCTTTGATCCTGGCCTCCTTACTTTTCCCACATCTTATGATGACTCTCTTCAGAGTGGTGAGCCTAAGGAAAACAAAATTGATCTCGTAGCTCTTGTATATACTCCTACACCTTTAATAGTCCCAGATAGGTATAAACCTCTTGTTTTACCTTCTGTTCTCCATGCTTTCCCTATAAATTATTACCTATATTTTCCGAGATTTGACGGTGAATGTAACAATGTCAACGCTGAGCAACATGTGCAGAATGTTGAGACTTTTCTAGATCTTTTTGAGGTTGATGACGAAGATGTTAGTAGTAGGGTTTTTGCTCTTTCTTTGCAAGGCAAAGTCAAGAGTTGGTTCAAAACCCTGCCTGATGCGAGCATCTTAGATTTCCAGCAGTTCATCAAATTTTTCCTCGATAGGTGGGTGGTAAGACAGAACCCTTTCTTGATTATCGAAGAGTATAATCAATTGAAAAGACTACCACGGGAGACAGTACAACAGTTTTCTACCAGATTTAACCAAGTTTATTATTCGATGCCTCTTGATATAAGACCTCCTCCTGGATCCGCTCTCTTGCACTACCCGGGTACCTTTGATCCGGAAACGAAGTTTCAGCTGAGAGAAAAGAACCTTGCAACACTTGAAGAGATGCAGAACAATGCAGTAGATGTAGAGGCTCATTTGTTGATCCGAAGGGCAAAGTTGAAGGAAGAAGATATGAAAAACATAGATCCAGGGGAATCGACATCTTTAGAGGTAAAGCTTGACGTTTTGGTAAGTACAATGGAAGAGATTATGCAAAAGATCACCGCAAGGAATGAGTATAATGTTCAAGCCCATCACTCGCTAATTGAAGAAGAACAAGTTGTTGATCCAAAACATTTTCTTTCTTATCCTAGTTGTCATAGATCTGATAATGATTGTCTTATAAATAATCTTGGAGAAGAGAGATATGTTAATATGACATGTATGCTCGATGATGTGTTGTATATCGATGATTTGCCTCAGTTTGATCAGTATGATGATGATTATGTTCTACAAACATAAGCTAATCTTGCAGAAAAATCAGCAATTAGTTTGTGGGAGGAAGAAGTTCACTTTCAGCAGCTTGAGTACAGTGATCAACCGATGCATATCAGCTATGACAGTGACGAGGAAAGTACAGCAAATTTTGAAGTAAGTGAAGGGTCTTTGCCTTTTTGTTTTGCTTCGTTTCAATTCATCAGAGACAAAATTCATGCAATCATAAATTAATTGTCGACAAGTCTTGATTTGGACCATCTTGAGGGCAATGAAAACCTTGTTCAAGACTTCTCATATCCAGATTTGCAGCCCCCGGATTCCATTAACTGTCAAGTTTCAAATGAAGACTTGGAAGCTGGCACATACGATCAAATGATACAAGATGATTCCGTACCATTTTGTTTTGAATCATTTCAGTTTTTGAAGGGTAAATTGCATAGTATATCTTCAAATGAACAGCTTGTAGGAAGTCAACAATTTCGCAGTTTTAATGTTGAGGATGAGAGGGATAGCGAAATTCCTGATCAAGTTGCTAATGAGAAATCTTCCCCTAAATTGATTGATGAAATCATTTTGGATACAAAACCCTCCCTAGCACCAGATTTGCAGCCACCAAACACAATTGAAGATCAGATTATAGATGAAGGTAAGGAAGACGAAATACATGATTTAATGATGCAAGAGGATTCTGTACCCTTTTGTTTCGAAGCATTTCAGTTTATAAGTCAGAATCTTCGTAATATCTCTAAAGAAAAAGATGAACAACCAGTAGGATGTCATACAGTTTTAATGGATACATCGCATCCATCTTCTCAAATTTTTGATGATCCTATTGCTCGTGTGTTGGATGATGTCTGCTGTAAAATTTCTTCCCCATTGGCTAATCATGTGCCAGAAAAGAATGTTGATAATAATCGGATTCAAAGGTCACCTTCATTGTCTTGTTTAACAGATTTTTCATTACAAAGCTCAGATCAAAGTTTGCAGTCATATGAGGAGATTGATAAAGGAGACTTTTGTTCTGTTTGGAATAGGCAACAGAGTTTGGTTATTCATGAAATTCAGGATCCTTTTGATAGCCTGCTGCTATCACCAAAGAAAGACACCACAGATGTCAAGAAAATCTTAATATCTAGCTATGAAGATTACTTGGACCAGAGCAATAATGTGTTAATGGAAATCAATAGTGATGTTTATGAAGATCCTTTCGCAGTATTCTTGAAGTCATCCAGTCAATTCATGCTTTGCAAGTTTATTAGCAGTCAACTTGATTCCAAGTTTCCATGGGAGTTGCCTTTTGATTCTTCCCTTTTCCTACGCATCAGAAAGCATTTGGGAAGAAATCAAATATCATCCATGATGCTTACATGGTTGCATTGGTTGTTCCATTTCACTTGATCAGGTGGTGAAAAGAGTAACTAGAGTAGGTTGTATTGAATAACCTTCATATTGAGCATCATTTCCAGTTTGTCGGTTGTGTTTAAGTATCGACTCAGTTTTTATTTGAGTGAGAGTCAAGTTGTGTTGTCAAATCGTCAGTTTTTAGTCATGCATTTCAGCTTGCATTTTTTACTCCATTTCCCAATGGACGAAAGCATTGCCTGCTTTGCCAGAGATCTATAGTTCTTGGCACCTCCAAGGAGCTACCATCCCCATTAGACCCAATGTTAGTGCCAGTCTTTGCAGCCTTCCTCCAGTGATCAAACATGCTCTTACAAAGTGATTTTAAGGTGTCAAGGTCAAATTTTGTCATTTCAGAGCATCTTCAAGTAAAATTTGGTCACTAGCTATTAGGTCTAGGGTTTGTTTTCACTTCTTTCAAAGTTGTCCAAATGTTGGTCCATGTCACCATTCAGCCGAGTGTACCATCATTCAGAGGTTTTCATCGTCATGTCAAGTTCCAATGGGTCATTTTACACATTGTTCATGCTTCAGTTGTACCTAGGTAAGGTTCATTTCCCTCTCCTAGGGTTTTGAAGGTAATTTCTCTTGGATGGTCAAATCATAAGCAAAGCTTGTATCCTGATGTTCATACACCTTCCCCTATCCTTAATGTACCTTATTAATTACTTCCCATCACTGAGATCCCACAAATTCCTCATTTTTGAACAAACCCTAGTTTCTTGCTACAACTTGACAATTTTCTAGCTTGGGCCTGTGTTTAGCCTTTTTGGACCCCTTCCCCTCACTCAATATTTGAAATTCCACTTTCCTTTGCTTCCTAACATCCCTCCCTACTTCCAAAAATTTTCTCAAGAATTTAGAAGCCCCTTATCCCCTTAATTTCGCTTCATTTTGACAAATCCCCTGTTCCACACATCGGGGTAGGTTTTACTCAAATGATGTTTCTGAGCAATAAAAGATGAATTTGGGAAAACTGAGAGATTTGTTTGTCCACAATAGGCCAAGGAAGAAAACCTCCTTCACTTTTTACACAGGTGTCATGGTTTTAGAGAAATGTGAAAAATACAGTTGCCTCGGGAGAATTGATGCACCTCTAAAGTGACCTTGGGAAAATCACGTTTTCTCCTAACTTTGTTGGCCAAATGACTTTCTTGATGAGTCAAATGATAACTAGACACAAATATCTTTCCAATGATCTATCCTAAGATTAATTTGGAGTTGAGGAAGACCTTCAAAAGTTGACTGCAATAGCACTCTACCTTTAGGCAGCCTCATTTGGCACATTTTGACTAATCTTAGGAGATTTGATTTTTTACAAGGAAAATGAACTCCAAATTGAAAAATTCTAGTTGGGTTGGAAAGTAGACTCAAATACCTTTTCAACAAGCTATCCCCCGGTAGATCTGAATACCGAGAAGGCCTCCAAAAGTCTTCTGGAAAAAGTACTACGCACTGGGCAGGTGGCGCGGTGCATTGGGCTCTGATTTCCAGTGTAAAATAACAAGGGCGCGGCGCATTGGGCATGCTGTGTGGCACACAAAACCAGAACTCAAATTGTTTTCATTTGTTTCAAAAAAAACTCCAATCCGCTTGGTTCTTCTCGCTCCAAGAAGTTTATGAAATTGTCATTAACATGTTTAATGCTCATTGAAGTGGATTATGAGAGTTTGTGATGTTAAATTGCAAACCTTATTACTTTGTTTAAATCTGCTCCTTAGGGTTGTTTTTTGGTGTCTTGGTGCCAAAGACTCTTTTTCCCCTTCACCATGTTGATCCTTCCCCTCACCTTAAACCCATCATCCCTATTAAATCCCCTGTTTCTCTACATCCCAAAATCACTTATTTCTAAAGTCCTATTTTCCTATCCCTAAACCCTACCATACCCTATTACTCTATTTTTCCCATATCATTTTCAAAATTCCTAAATCCCCAAACCTCTCATTCCTAAAACACAATCAAGTGACTATCCTCACATTTCAAACTTCACTTGATTGAACCATACCCTTTCCCTCACTCCATTATACCCACTGTTCCATAAAACTCACGATCCCTCATTTCCCTTTGGCATATTTGGCACTTGGAGACAAAGACATCAAATGTTCATTTCTCATTTTCAACCAATCAAACATACACTTTTCATACACATTTCAACACCATGACGGACACAGATTCATCATATGAACAAGAAGTAATTGCACCACTGAACTGCATACACCAGGAGGGTACTGAGGAGGCGCAAAACGCATGATCGACTCTGGATATTGGCCGAGGCATCCTTGGCCCATCATAGCTCTTGATGAAGAAGGCCCAGCCCAAATTTCAAGAAATTTGGAGCAACTTTTGCATTTTGGAAATTTCTTGCACAAAAAAAAGGGTTTTCCTCCCTATGCGCCGTGCCACGTGGCGCTCGCTTTTGCTAGAGGGCTCCAAATCACAAAAACTTTGCATTTCTGGATTTGTCATGAAAAGTTGTGCTTGCCTACCTATGGCCAAGAAATTTGGGCAGGTTTTGAGCCCTCAAAAGGTCAAACAACACTCAAAAAATGACCTCACTCCCCCTATTTTGACACAAAGGAAGCAGTCTTGGGAGATTTGACTTTTGGAGGGGCAAATGTACACCAAATTGAAAAATTCCACTTGGGTTGGAAATTAGATAGGAAATTATTTCTAACGAGCTATCATCAGCTCAATTTGGACTCTAGGAAATGCCTCCAATTCAGCTCCAAAGTGGTGCAACGCATAGAGAATTTGGGCGCGGCGCATAGAGAAATTTGGCCTCATTTTCACTCTTCAGCGCAGAAATTCGCCCAGTTTTCACTAGTTTTACTTTTTGATGTAGCTATTGATCTACCATGATGTAATTTGATGACCATGATGTAATATTGGCACATTTTTACTTGTTCTAGAGGATTCATTCACT
>APFE031530347.1:69909-140159 GCA_000404065.3 Pinus taeda | reverse complement strand
GAATTGCAACAGGATGACTCGATCGTTGCTTTGTGTGTCCTCAAAGGTAAGAAATCTACCTACTTATGATGGCCTGAATGAGGTAGATATCTTTTTGGATGCATTTGAGAGGGAGGTGCCAGAAAAGTAGTGCTTCCAAGCATTGGACTGGGCATTGCGCACTACACCCGCAAGATGGTGGGGTACGCATAAGGGGATCTTTGATGATTGACACGAATGTAGGAGGATGATGAGAACATGATTTGGGAAGCATAAAATGCGAATGACAGACAAGTATGATGGGAAGGATGATCCACGTGTGCATTTGGCCAAATGGACCCAGGCTTATGGAGAAAAGCCCCAACCTAAATGGGTGCACTTGTTCTGTCATACCCTGGATGTTTTCCCGATGAATTTATATGTAGAAACAGAGCTCCACCATGGTATAGGAAAATGAGATATCCTGCGAGAAGGATTCATGATGACATTCAGTTTTGAGGATGGGTTTGATAGTATTGATGAAGTGCTACAAGAAGTGAAAGCAACAATCTTTAGGATACCGCAAGATCCTTTAGACCTGATTCAACTTGAATGGGCTACTCAGCTGAGTCACACACTAGAATGTTATAATATAACTACTAAATAAGAGGACGAGGATCTGCGGAAGATTAACATTCTAGAAACAGAAGGTCACCGCAAGGTTAAAGGACTGCAGATTAAGAACCCTGATATAACTATGTTGATGAAAATGAAACAAGTAAACATTGGTCCAGAGGCAAAACCCAAATTCTTGAAGATTGGAGACTACTAGGATGACGCGACAGTGGATAAGGTCACTAAAGTTCTCCACGAATACCAGGATTTATTCCCTGCCAAGTTTACGGGCCTGAAAGGGATAATGGGGGACCTAGATATGATGAAGGTCATGTTGAAACCCGATGTGAAGTTGGTTAAGCAAAGGCCTTACCATCTCAATCCGAAATATAAGGAGAAGGTCCGCTTAGAGATAGATAAGATGCTTGTGGAAAATATCATTGAGCCCATGGAAGAATCTGACTGGGTAATCCTAATGGTGGTACAGGAGAAAAAGCAGAAGGATGAAATAAGGATATGCGTGGATCTCAGAAAGATGAATGACGCTTGTGTACATGATTCTTTCCTGACTCCATTCACTGATGAAGTGTTGGATAATGTATGTGGCCAAGAAGCATATTCCTTCACTGATGGGTTCTCGGGATACCACCAGATCAAAATCACATCAGAGGACAAGAGGAAGACAACCTTCACAACTGAGTGGGGTTGTTTTCAGTACACTATAATGTCTTTTGGATTAAAGAATGCACCTGTGATCTTCCTGCTGTAGTTGTCGCTACGTTCAAGGAATTTATTCATTAGTTCCTGGAGGTATATTTTGATGACTAGATCATGTTTGGGTTGGTAAAACGCCATGTAGCAAGCTTGCGATTGATGCTGGATACCTATCGAAGATACCAGATCACACTCAATATCAAGAAATGATTGTTTTGTGTTCCTTTTGGGAACCTGTTGGGGCATATTGTTTGCAGACAGGGACTGACGGTAGATCCCGCAAAGATAGCAGTGATATTGAACTTGGAAGCACCAAGGAGTATGAAGCAGTTGCACACTACCCTGGGACATATGGGATATTATAGAAATCTTATCAAAGGCTATGCCTAGATCACCGCGCCTATGGAGAAATTGTTGAAGAAGGATGTCACATTTTGCTGGAATGATGGCTGTAACAAGAGCTTGGATATATTAAAAGAAAAGATGCTCACCACACCGATTCTAGTCTTCCCGGACTAGAAGAAAGAGTTTCATGTGCATGTCGATGCATCATGTATAGCGCTGGAAGTAGTACTGACACAAGCTGGCGGAGAAGGCTTGGACCATCCTATCGCATTCGCAAGACAAAGATTATCCAAAGCGGAGAAGAACTACTCCACCACCGAGCATGAAGGGCTAGCTATGGTTTATGCACTCCAGAAGTATAGGCACTACTTGTTAGGAGGCCATTTTAAGACGTATACGGATCAATCCACATTGAGGTACCTAGTTAATAAGCCTGTGTTGGGGGGGAGAATCTGCAGGTGGCTCTTATTATTATAGGAATATCATTTTGAAGTTATTGTGAAGCCAGGACAACTGAACACAGGACCAGACCATCTATTGTGCATCAAAACAGGAGAAGAGACCACTAATTTGGAGGAGGGATTGCCTGACGCACAACTATTTGCAGTGCGCATCACAAATGGTCATTTCGAGGATATAATACACTTCCTAACAACAGGAACTGCCCCAGAAGGATACATTTTCCAGCAGAAGAAGGAACTAGTGGTGCGCATGGCAGATTTTTTTGTCATAGCTGGGAATCTATACAAAATGGGGTCTGATGAGATATTGCGACGGTATGTACATGAGTTTGAAAGAAGTAGCATCCTCGTGGATGCTCATGGGGGCATTGGAGGAGGACATTATGTAGGGAGAGCAACTGCACAGAAGATTCTACGTGCAAGGTTGTGGTGGCCAACCCTCTATCAGGACTCAAAAGAATATTGCAAGGCATGTGATGTGTGTCAAAGAACTAGCAGACCATCACGGAGGGATGAGATGCCTTTGAATCCACAGATGACGTTGCAACCCTTTAAGAAGTGGGCGATAGATTTTGTGGGACCCGTTCAGCCCCAAGGAAAGATAGGAGCAAGGTACATTATCACCGTGACATAGTATTTGACTCGTTAGGCAGAGGCATAACCTGTGAAGGATTACATAGGCAAGACCACTACAAAGTTTTTCTTTGAGCATGTATTGATGTGATTTGGCTGTCCAAAGATCTTGATGAGTTATTGAAGTACGCACTTCTTGAATGAGAAAAGCAGTGTGCTAATGGAGGAATTTCCGGTATATCACTAGAAGAACATGCCTTATCACCCACAGGCTAACGGGACGGTGGAAGTGTTCAATAAGGTGCTCAAAAATGCATTGATCAGGGTTTCCAATGCTCAACAAAGTGATTAGCACCTACGCATACCTGCAGTACTATGGGCTTATCAAACGACATGAAAAAATTTGACTAGACAAACCCCCTTTAGCCTTGTCTATGGTCTTGAAGCAGTAATGCCTATGGAATATATTGTGCCTAGTCTACACATCACAGCGCTCAGAGGTATGACGATTGCGGAGCCCTGGAGGAGAGGCTAGAATAGCTGGATGAGCTTGAGGAAGAGATATTTTTAGCTGGATTTTAGCACGAAAATGCATGGCATGATCAACACATCAAGTTGTGCACCTTTAAGGTAAATGACCTAGTTTTTCTATGTGATAGTAAGTTTGATAGATTTCCAAGGAAGTTAAGGATGCACTGGTTAGGGCCTTATGTCATTAAGGAGATTACCGATGAAGGAGCAATACATTTGGTCAAATTTAATGGAGAACCCTTCCCAGGAAAGGTGAATGGCAATCTCTTGAAGCCATACACTGGCGCTCTGACCATGTGACTAAATGAAGGTAGAACAGTCTTAGCGTTCTAGGAAGCTGAAAGAAGGTGCGAGACTATAAACTACACTACCCAGGTTGGGGATCTATGTGATTGGCAGACGGTGTGAAGCAAGGAAGTGTCACAGGGTCCACGAAAGTGCAGAGGGAGCTGTGCTACCCAAGGAGAAATCACGTAGGTTGGCCGAAAAGTGACCGTTACAGCCACTGTTCATGATTTGATGGAAAAAGTGAGGCCAAATGGAGCAAGTGGCTGAAATTTAAGATGAAATTTATGGTTCAAATCATTGAAAATATGCCACCAATCCAACATTAATGAACTTATTTTGGAGGGAACGGTCGAATTTGAATTCAAAATGCCCTATAAATTACAAGTGGCTATCCAGCAAGAAACACTTGGCATTTTAAGTATTAAGTTGTTGAGCTCTCAGACACCTATGGACCGAGAGTTCTTCGAGGCTTTCAAATAGACTCCTGCATTTTTGAACTTTCCTAAGATGTCGTGAGCACTATTAGAGAGTGTTATGTCATCACCCCCAGAAGCTATAAATACCAAACAAGTAGTGGAGGAGTCGGTAGAGGAAATAGACATAAAGGTAGAAGTAGCTACTCTGGAAGTGGCTAAAGTATTGGCAGAGGTCCCTAAATCACCAAGAATGCTGAGGCCAAAGCCAACCCAAACTAAGGAGACCGTGAAGGACAAGAAGGGAAAACAACCTGCCATATCAGTGGGTGCATTGCCAACGAGAAACCCACCAAAGCCCACTGCATACGAGAAAGGCAAGGCTATAAACATAGAACCAGAGGAGGAAGATATCAAAGACATACTAATGGATGATGAGGATGTGGGAATGGAAGTGGAGGAGGTCAAAGCTGAGGGTGCGGGCCCTCTTATGCGGTTGCCTGAGTATGTACCTCTGTGCAAACCTAAGTCTAAGGTCCCAAAGGACATTGATGAGAGTAAGACTCCCTTGCAAACCCCTCTACTATCGGATGAAATTTCTTTCGACAGTTCGTGTTTGGCACAAGTACCGATACTGAACCTTGAAGACTTGGACATGGTGGACCATGAGAAGTTCCCACACCTGGCGACCAAGAAGCTGATGCACTACATCATAGATACGAATATGGGAATGATCGCACTGGAGCCGTGGAGGTGGCTCAAGGGAGTAGAGAAGGCGGGATTTCTCAACCTGCTTTGGGTGCCGCACTATAACCTCACCCCGGTGACAGTTTTGGTCATCAAGTAGCTGCTGTGCTTGGTACATGATGGGTGTCTATGGCTAGAGGAGCCGATACGCATCACAAAAAGGTTGATTCATCGAATAACACACCTGCCATATACAAGTGAGAATCCAACAGTGATATTTGGTGGCAAGGGTGGCGAGTAGGCTCTCGAAGAGTCAATGAAGGACAAATTTAAGCTAGTGAAAAAGTCACTTAGGTACACTATCTGCAACATCTGCGACCCTGCTGTGAAGGTAGTAACGCATATCCTCATAGGGAAGGTGATGCGGAAGTGTCGCACCAATGAGGTGTCGGCAACTGTTGTCGTGCTCGCACAATAGTGCACTGAAGGAGTCCAGTTCAACTGGTCAAAATACCTTTGTGGAGAGTTCCTAGCGAACTGCTGTGAAGCACAAGAGCTCAGCAAGACGTTCCACTATGCGTGGCTCTTGCTGTCGATTTTGTTGGTAGTGTGGGAGCTACCAGAGGAAAGCCAGTTCTCTTCGGTCATGCTAGAACTCCTTGAAGCAGTGAAGTAAATTTCATTGTGGGCGACCAAGGATGCACAGTGAGTCCGAGATAGCAAGATCTTCTGGATCTTGATGGAGATGAATATCAAGATGGCCACCAATCGCAAGCAGTGATTTTTGTCCATAGTGTATGCCAACCTATAGGGCTATGCCAAGTTTAAGGACGATTTCCATTAAGTATCAATCAGGACGCGAAAGAACCCTGCGTAGAAGTGGTACAAATTCCTGTATCTGGCCACGGATGATGCCATTGATGCAGTGCTTGATCAATGGCCGATGGAGTGGCACACTACCATAAACTTGGCAATCGGCGGGAACAAGTTTGTCGCGTAGAAGAAGAAGGAGGAGGCCAAGCTGAAGATGGCACAATTGGTCGAGAAAAGGAAAAAGGAGGCTGATGATAAGGCTCAGGTGGAGTGATAGGCCATGAAGTAGACATGTGGGATAGAGTAAGGCTCTGATAAAGGTGCGTAGTCACCTTCACCTAAGACCAAAGATGAAACAGACGAACAACATGACGCAAAACCTCAGGAGACGTCTGCTCGCATCAATATTCCATGAGAGCTGGAGAAGGGAGGGTCTAGGGAGAAGTCAAAGGTGACCAAGACCTCATTGGACCCCATCACATTAACAGAGGGAAATCTACATGATATCGGTGACACAGTCAGGGATGTCACCACGGAGGCCCTGCAGAAATTTGAACAACAGCAACAGATCATTCTAGGGGCCATCCTGACCGGGTTGGAGAAGTTGCAGACCCACGCGTTGCAAGCTGGCACGGTGTCTACCAGCTTGGCTATCGGCACTTTAGAGGCTACCGATATGTTTTGCATGAAGACTTCTAGTGCGATAGTGCTATCGGATGGGGCACTCACCATAAAAAATGAGGCTGACAGACCCACTATCAGTGCCTTGAAGGGAAATGGATTGAACCTGGAAGCACTTCTGGCAAAGCACTCCACCTCTTGCACGATGGAGTAATTGCAGAACTAAGGGCCCATGAGCACCGTACCCTCCAGGTAATCAGTTAAAAGTAGATAAAAAATGAACAGATGGCCTTAGAGAGAAACACTGCCATCACCACTGAGACTGAGGTGACCAATCAGAGCAATAAGATTATGCAAGTCATTGAGGAGGCATATAGAATGGTCCCTAAGTTGGCTATTTCAAAGGAAGAGCCAGTCAAGGTACACATCCACAAGTTGGCCACAAGGGTGCGTGACACTCAGACTGAGATGGCATGGGTTTAGCTGGAGTTGAACCAACAAATTACAGAGCTATAATTGAGGGCCCAACCTTCAACACTGGAAAAAGTAAAGGAATAGCATGTGGGCACTGTCACAAAGGCAGTAGCAGCAGTGGAAAGTGCAGTAGCAGACTGCATGTAGTTGTTCGAGCAGTCATTTGAGGTCCTGACAAGCTTGCAGGAGGACCCAAATATGCAGAGGCTAAAGACTGAAGCGCGCGAGATACAATAGTGCTATGATGAATTTAAGGGAACATCGTGAACCGTCGCGCTGACACATAGGTTAGCCAAGCATGCAGGAGGCCAAGCAGCTGAAGGAATAGGTGGATCAAGCACTGCATAAGGAAGTAGTGATGAAGGAAAGACTAAAGCCCTTGCTAGAGGAAGCTTACACAGTCACAAGAGATATTGAAGGAAAGCTTGTGACTCTGCAAGCAACACAACAAAAACTTCAAGATGACAACACAGAAGCAGTGACCGAGAAGACAATGAAATATGCGAAGCAAGTGACAGCTCAATGCATGAACGAGGTAGCATTCATCCAGGTCGAGTTGGACGAACTTTGTACAAAGATCTCTGCACCTACCGAGTGACTCCAAGGCAAGTCACGATGTTTGTGTTGGGTGCCTGTTGGGAGCGAGATCCCCCAAGGGCAGTTTTGGGGCTAAAAGCCCATGTTTGAGTCAAATTTTGTAATAATATTATAAAGACTCTGCATTTTGTGATCACAGAGCACGAAAGTGTCATGTGTCAAAAAGGGTAGTCCACCATTAGTTTTGTAAAGTAAAGTTGGCTGTAAGAGACCTACCCATGGTCCACGGACCATGGGATTGTATAAAAAGAGATAAGCTCTAAGTAATTAGAGGCATTGCTCATGTAAGAGATTCGTAACTCTGACGTAAGAAGTCTATGTCTTGGGTCGTAGCATAGGTAGAGGCTCTGCAGTTGAGCGTAGAGGCCTAAAGTAGGAAGTCCACAACTGAGTACACGGACCCCTGTAGCTGTGTGCGTAGGGTGGACAGAGTTTGTAAACACTTGGAATATATCAATAAAGAGAGATATTCTGCAATTTCTGTGTCTTTGTTCTATTCATGCATCTTGATATGTTATGTATGAATTTTTGTTATTATGCTTATGTGATGCACGAATGAATGCAATTACATTGAATAACTTAACGCATTTACGAATATTTGTTTATGTGGTGTTAACTATAATTGTTTGATAAGATAAGCAAGTCACTTAGAATAATTGGGGAATCTGTACAACACGTTGCCTTAGTAGCGCGAAGGTACTTGAGCAGCGGGTGTTGGGCACAAGATCCCCCAAGGGTAGTTTTGGGGCTTAAATCCCATATTTTGGTCCAATTTTTGTAATCCTAATGTAAAGACTCCACATTTTGTGGCCGTGGAGCATGTAGATGTTAAAGAGTCATAGGGTTGTCCACCCTTATTTTGATAATGTAATGTCAGTTGTAAAAGATCTACCCATGGTCCGCAGACCATGGGATTGTATAAATAGAGCAAAGCTCTAAGTAGTTAAAGCCATGAAATCAATGACAAAGAATTGAGTCATATCTTTGGAGTAGAAGTCTAAGTTTCGGTTGTAGCGTAGGTAGAGGCTCTGTAGCTGAGTAGGTAGAGGCCTAGAAGTCCACAACTGAGTGCGCAGACCCCTGCAGCTAAGTGCGCAGGGCGAGTTGAGTCTGTAACCATCTGGAATTATCAATAAAGAGAAGTATTCTATAATTTATGTGTCTTTATTTCCTATTTATGCATCTATTATATTGGGTATGAATTTCACTTCTAATGCTTATATGATGCGCGAATGTGTATAACTGTATTGGTTAAGTGAATGCAAGCAAGAACAACTATTTACGTGAAGCTAACTAAGATCTGTTAATAAGATAAGTAAGATACCTAGCGTATTTTGGGAAATATCACAGTTTGTTGCCCTAGCAGTGCAAAAGCATATCGGCCACTGGTTAGGGCTGTGCAAAAGCCAATTGTAACATTTCTCAAAGGTACTGAAGGGTAGATTATAGGGATAAGTAACCTACGCGAAGGTAGGTATAGTTGGAGTAAACCAACATCTCATCCATCTCAAGGGTGCGGAAACTTGGTTCTAGCATCCCCCCATATTGCTTCGGGTCAGACTTCAGTCCGTGCTCCACGGGCTGATGTCGAAATGGCTAGTAGTGTAGGGATTTGTTTGGCTACCTAACATTGAACATGGGTCAGGCCCCCATAAGCCAACAACAGGTTAGGGCTGCGCGAAGGTCGATCGTACCCTTTCACAGAGGTATTGAAGGTTGGAATAGAGGGCTAGTCTTACAAGCCCTAGAGCGAAGAAACCTATGCGAGGGCAAGGATAGAAGGAATCAAACGACATCATAACCATCTCAGGGTGTGGAAACTTGGTTCCAGTATCCGCCCATACTACTTCGGGTGAGACGTTGGTCTGTGCTCTACGGTCTGATGCTGAAAGGGCCAGTAGTGTATTGATTTGTTTGGCTAATTAACGCCGAACCTAGGTCGCCCCCCCCCCCCAGGCCAACAAATTTGTTCAATTCTCCTTTCTGAATGGTGTTTGTTTAGAAGAAATCATTCCACGGTTGTTTACTCTTACATTGGATGATCGTGAAAAGAAATGGTTCTACTCTCTACCCACTGTTTCTATCACATCTTTCAATCACTTGCTTAACGAGCTTCATCAATTTTTTAACAAGTATCAATATTAGGATGTTATTAATGAAATTGTTCAACTTAGAATGGAATTGACTAAATCTCATGATCATTTTGTTGATAGGTTCCTTCACCTTTGTTTTCAGTTTCTGGATGAGGACGTGGGTTGGCATTTCTTGGATGAGAAGTTTTGATTCTTAGTCCAGATGTCAATGAAATATTTTGAAATAGATCCTCCTAATCAGGAATAATTTCAACATTTGAGGCAAGAACCGGATATGCTCTTCATTCTATGTCCTCCTCCCTTTGATGTTTCATATGTTATACCTAGACCAATCATTAAATCATAAGACCATCTTGTGGATGAAGAACTTATATTTCTTTCACGTATTTCCTTTGATGGCGATTCATCTAACCTTATCAATCAACAATATTCAAATCTTGGCATTCCCCCCATCGATATTTCACCCATTAATCAATATGAACCCTTGGATGATCATGGCCTTGATGATTTTATTCTCTTTCAACTATATGGTAATGATTGTTCAAGTAATTCATATCAATCTCTATTCCTATGTGAATATTTGGATCTACAGGTGTTTCAAAAAGAGTCTGACACAATTATTAAAGATATTCTTTCAGGTATACCTTGTTTCAATCAACAAGATGAATCATTTATCATTGAAATTTTTTATGATAATCTTGAAAATATATCTTCTTTTGAATCTCATGATTTAAATAACAAACCTTGCTTTGATAATAAGTTGACTGTGTTTTCCCAAATTGATTACCAATCTTGTCGGGTTTCAAAGTTAAGTTAGCTAAGTGAGACACTTCAGCCAAGGCTAATGGTTATGTCATGTTCCTGTCATCGTGAGAGTATCTGTGATTTCGGCCAGTTCTTGATTTTTCTGCACAACTTTTTGATTGATGTCATCACATGGGATGTTGACTCCCTTTTAAGGGACACCCATTTTCTTCATGTAAAATTTTCCAACCCTCAGGGAAGCAAATTTAATTTGACTATTGAGATTCCACCACTTCATCCCATCTGCAACATAGAAACAGAGAAGAATATTAATGAATTTTTTACATCATCTATCAAGGAATATTACACATACGACAACTTGTATTTTCGTCAAATTGATGACATGGATTTTTCTTTGTGTAGTATTTTTTTTATATCTTTCACTGAAGTTTGTTTCCATGACCCTATTGCAGATTCATTAGAAGAGTATTTTTAGTCTGGGCCCATGTCTCATGGCATGTACTTGCACGCGCTTTGTCAAGTCATATATGGTCATTGGCCCAATGATTATTGTTCTTGTGAAACTCCCTATTTGGTAGAATAGTCAATTGTAATGCACTATTGCGACTTCACTTCCTATTTCCGTTGGTCAGCGCATATGCTTGCACAATTTCTCTTGTGCATTGCACTATTTTTTTTGTTTGATTTTTCATGATCATATCTTTTAGTTTAGAGGTCAAGAGTATATTTTGTGGTTACATTGGAAGTTCCATTTTATATAATAAGAACTTTCATAGTTTATTTTCGGTTAGGCTAGGTTGCATATAGTTAGATTCATTACATTATATTTTCTTTTTCTCATACTTTGGTTTCATTATTTCTATTTGATTTTTCTTTGAATAATCCAGTTTCGAGCTTCAAGGCGATGTGGCTAATATTTTTTGAAAGGAAAGTTGTAGCAACACACAAATATTGAATTAGCTATCACCCTCTTCCTTGATTTAGAGTCAATGATTTTCTGACGGAAAATGTGATCCTTTAACTGGGAAGTTGTAGGAAAAACACGAAACCCGTACCTATTTTGGATTCTCATTCCCGCACTTGGTCATGTTATGAATGGTGTGTTCTTGCATATATATCTATGTATAATAAGATAGGGGGACACATTTTAGCGATCAAGACATCAAAGGTCTAAAAATTGTCTCTGAAGGAACAACCTCTTCTGCACTCAATAAGTCAGGATCCCTCTTTCACTCATTCAAATTTATAAGTGGCTATGCACAATACCATGAAAAGAAAAATTATAAAAGGGTGAAAGAAGATAAAGACTTACTGCTTATGGAAGTGAAGCAAGTGACTTCGTCGAGGTACTGTCCAGGCTCATTGGCAGTGAAGAAAAAATTGTGTTACTGAAGTGACTCCGTCGGGGTATTGTCCAAGCCTACTTGTAGTGGAGCAATACCAGAGATATAAAACTCAATACTCTGATTGCTTTTATTTTGTTGTAATATATTAACCTTAATTTCATCGACAAGATAATGATATGGATGGTTATATATGTTGTGCTGTGTCGAGTAATGGGATAGGGAAGACTATATATTAACCAGGTACAGTGGGGAGCTGAAGGGAACTCATTGATAGAATCAATACTTCCTGGATAAATGAGACTATGCACTTCAATGAAACTATTTCAGATAGTATTGGCTTCTCTGAGTGTGTCACGAATGTTGTCGTTGTGACAACGACCCTCCAAAAAAATTTCCCATGTCAATTTTGGAGCCTACACAAACTATCATTTCAATCCACCCTGTAGCATTATGTGGTTTGATTTTTTATTTGTGTGTTATTTCCTAATGTCACATCCTCCTAAGTTGATGTTTTTTATGCACCTCCACTTAACCATTAGAATCGTTTGAGTTAATAATTTCTGGTTAGGTGAATTCACAATCTTTCTAGACTTAGAAACTTGCCTTCTCACCATGCACAATTAAAAAAAACACACGCAAGAGGAAAAAGTAGGCAAAAAGAAAGAAAATATCTCACAAAAAAAAAATCACACCTTAAGTTGACAAAGGCATCCAATTGAGTTGAGAGAACCTCTTCGGGCTGAAGGAGTGCACCCGCCTTGAGCACATTCATTCAAGATGAACAAGTGCACCCTACCTGAGTGCACTCCTTTGTGTCAAATACATGAACCCTATCCACTTGTTGCATGAGAGCACACTCCTAGAAATTAGGATCCCCCTTTAACTCCCCTTAACTAACCCTTTCATGCGACGACAAGTGGCACTCATGCATGGAACAATTTTGCATGTTAATTTATTTAAATATACTCAGTGAATCATTCTTTGCATAATGATTTCATCTGAGTTAAGCATACAACTGGGAAATCAATAAGCTCTTCATTAGCCAATGCAACAAGTAAGTTTGCATGCTCAATCATTTCATTGTTTTTCATGATTTCACTATCAAATCTTGCTTTTCTTGCTGTCAATCACTTGTTTTGAAGTTTGTTTGCTAGAATTTTGCTAAATCTTCATCTTTCAAGTATTAATCCACTATCGCATGGAACTAACTCTTCACATTCTTGAAACCTTCCATCTTCCACCATGCATGCAACAACAACTATAAAGCCTTGCATATCATTCTCCTCCTCATCTAATCATCAAATTATGTTGTTTAAACTTGTTCCTGAGCTCTTCACAGGCAGAGCACACTCTTTGAGCTCAAAGCTCCATTAGGCTCGAAAATGGTGGCCTGTGTGACCAAGTTTTCTTCTTCAGCGCATCATGAAGGTACGCCGAGCCTTTCCCTTCAACACTTTAGAGTGCTACAGTGTTCCCTCTTTTCCTTTGAGTTCATAAGGGCATCACAAAGGAACAAATTAACATTCATTAATCCCTTTAACATGCGACAGTGCACCCTCCTTTTTCTTGGGCACATTATGAAGACCTGAAGCTTTGTTTCTCTCATCCTTCATCCCTTCAGAGTGAAAGAGCGTGCCCTCCTTGTCTCCTTTAGCTTCTCAAAGCACAAAGAAGACCTAAACACCCATTTTTCTTCCCCTTCAACCCTTTAGGGTGCAACAGTGTGCCCTTCTTGATTTTTCTTCCTTTCTTGAGTGCATGAGCACACTACAAATCCCTGAATGACCATGCATGTCCCCTTCGTGCTTTGAAAGTTTACCCTCCTAGTTTGCACTTGTATTTCCTCTTACATGCAAGTTATTTTAGGTTGTTATTCACAATTTTTCTTGATTTATCATCTATAATGTCTCTTTGAACTAATTTACAAGTATTGTTGCATAGTTAGGTTTTTTTAAGCTAATACTATCACTATGAGTGTGCTTCCCCAAATACGTGCTCCTGTTACAAGTGATGCTACTTTGTCATCATATGTTGGAGACATGATACCTCACAAAGTGGCCTCAAAATAACTTTAATAATTAAGCGTTGATGAACCCGTGGAAGTTACAAGGTCCAATGTTCCCATATAAATAAATACCCAGTGCTTCATTGATAAAGGCACACATGTCACATGGAGCAAAATATACAACAAATTCATGCAAGAGACATTTCCTAGGGACTTAGAATATTTGCATGCATATATCAATATCAGGAAGTCTAGAATGCATAGGATTACATACAGATTCCTGATCATTCCATGTACAAAAGTAATTTAATGGATCATTACATGCATGGATGATTCTCACATTGTGCTATGCAGTAAGATGGTGGTCAACTCGCCACCTATACCGGTGAAGACATGCAGACATATTATAAGATGCTCACGCCCACTGAATATTCTGATGATTACTTTTACACAAGATGGGAAACCCTTGACACTACAAATGTTATCAAAACATGGTGTTAAGAGCCAAATAGGTTCCACCATCACCCATTTGCTGTGTATTTGATGAAGATTCTCAAAGATGTCTATAAGTACCTACTAGCTATGTTTTGTCGCTTATCTGGGCTTAAAAACTCCAAGGTGTTCCAAGAGAACTAGATATACATGCTCAATATAGTAGTGACCTGTGGAAAAGTTTTCCATTGGGTGGATATCCTATCATTTGAGTTGCAGCATTAGGTGGGATTGGAAAAGTAATCTTTACAAGTGAACCAGGCACCAAAATTCCACATGTATGAATTTCTTTTAGATAGAATCTATACACAGTACATGTTCCTAGGAATGAAATGGAATTGGAATCCTCAAGAGAAGTTCCCATTTTACTTCCACTGCAGAGTGTTATCTAATTTGATCTTCAGATGCATATATCAAAGAATAGATGAACACTTCTTTGCACTAATCTTTCACATGATTTTTGAGATCGATCCTCCTTGTATGATTGATCATGTGGAGTTTCTTTGAGGTATTGCATAGTGGTTTTCAGCTCTAGAGGGTGCATATACCATATGCTTCAGTTGTCAAATATCCCCTCATCTTATGACTAGATATGTGACTCACAAAGTGGTCATGCAAGAGTTTTCCAATCAACTCGACAAGGGATTATCATAAATTCTTCACAAGAGGAAGAAAGCCCCATGGCCTATCTTTCTATTGAGGATCAGACTGTATGAATTAAAGAGTCACAATGATCCAAGAGGATCTTGTTAGATCAATTACACAGGTTTGGTTCATCGTCAGCATACAATTTTGGGCAGCGTTCAGTCTTCATCAGTAATGTTTGGTTCAGTGATGTGCTTTATGGGTTTGATGTCACATTGCGACAATTTATTGTAAAAGTGTTTTTATGATTTACAAAAGTCTAAAGGCTGATCTATTGCACTAGAAACCTAAGCCTAACTCATAGCTCTACATAACTATGGTGGAAAAACCTTAAATTACACCTAGGAACCTAAACCCCAACACTACAACCATTCAACCATGGTGCAACACTTTAATACATTGTAAAAACATTACAAACAAACCCACAGACCCTAACCAATCGTCTTAACTACAACGGGACCGCGCCAAGTGAACACAGAGTTAGTCGAGCGGTCACCACGAGCAGGGATAGCAATTGGGAAGAGTTGCATTAACCGTGTCGGGTTGTGACATGTGAACATCAAGCTCGTCACCGCATAGCTAATGTAACCATAGCAGTTACCATGTCGTTGCCGCAACCGCAAGAGGAATGCATTATTCACATAACACTGTCACCATCAACCAACTAGAACCGTCAGAAGGATGAGCCACCAAATGTCAAACAATGGTTAGACTACCCTGTTCACATGCGGACGGTCAACCTCATCCACCCGGTCAGCAAGCTGCAAGTGGGTTCCACTTTATTATAAAGTTTAAAAATGGGTTTTATTACAAATTTGTTTAAAACATTAATTCGAGGACCATGAACCTTATCCTAGGTGTCATTTCATGACTAGAGCGAGACCTAAAAAAACCCCAGAATGCAGCTTGTTCATCCCAAATATAGCCTGAAGAGGTTTGGGTGTTCTTGGAGGCTTTTAAAAAGGTAGCTTTCTCATTGAAGTGAATTAGAGTGGTTTTGACGTTTTGGTATGCAGATTCTAGAGGTTAGAGGGTATTTTTTTTTTTAGTGTAAGAGGAGCATCAGGAGTTGAAATTTGGAACAGTGATAAGCATTCGAAATCTCATTCAGAGAGATTCCTTATGATAGTGGTCAGAAGTGCCTGTGTGTAGGTTCAGTCAGGTCAACTCTTTGTGTAATCGATCTCCTTGGTTTCAAATCTAACAAAATGATTGCCCATCTTGAAAGTAGACCTAGAGACGTAGTCCATCAGGGACGAACTTTGTAACCAATATTGTTGTCTAGTATTGTTGTGTATTCATTGTTTTCATTACTATTTTTCATCTTACTTATGTTTTATAAGCTGTCGTAAAGTCTTTCTTCTCAAGCAGTTCTCTCGGTTTTTCACTTTCAGTTAACATTCTATTCATTAATGGCTAATCAATTCTACATCAGTTTTAAATTATGATCATTTCAGATCATATAATTTGGTATCAAAGCAGCTTACGTTTGTATAATTTTCGATTAAATGTTAAAAAGGTCAAAGTCACAACGTGGAGAAGGAATCCTTGTGTAGATTGATCCAGAGGTTCGAAAGCGATGAGTCGTTCATATGTCGACCATGATAGGATCTAATGCAGGTGACAATAATGAAACTAAGATGAGTGATGAACAGTTCTAGCAAGCATTTTTTACTATGCAATAGATGTTGGGAGAACTTTACAAAGACAAGAAGGCGAGAGATGCATCTTCTTCTTCAAAGACATCAAAGAAGGAAAAAGGTAAAGGCAAGGTTGATAACCCACCTTCACCTCCATCATCTCCATCATCCTCTTCTTCTTCTTATTCCTCCGGTATAGAATCTGAAACAGAAAAGAAACCGAAGAAAACCTGTCTTTTGAAACTCGATGTAAAATTTGAATTACCTATTTATGATGGTGAAATGAATCCTAAAAATTTAGATAACTGGATTAAGCAATTAGAAGTGTATTGTCGTATTTAGAACATCTTTGACGATAAAACAAAAATTCAATTAGATACACTTAGAATTGGGGGAAAAACTTTAATATGGTGGGAAAGTAAAACTCAAATAGTCATAAAGAAAAAAGGAACAATCATCTCTTCATGGTCTAAGTTTTTAAAAGCTCTTAAGAAACAATTCTATCCTTTGGGATACATGCAGCAAGCTGTTATTGATTGGCAGTATCTGAAGCAAGGTAAAGGGTAGAGCGTTCAAGAGTTTACTCAGGAGTTCAGAAAGAAAGAATTGGTGTTGGGTATTTCATTAGATACACGTGAAACTTTAATTAAATACATCAGTATTTTACATTCATATTTGCAGCATACATTATTGATGTTTAATCCTCATGATTTTGATGAAGTGCGTGTTCAGGCCATACATATTGAATCGGGTGGCAGACCATTCAAGTTTTCACAGAAACCATCTAGACAATTGGAAATCAAGGATTCCAAAGACATGACACAAGAAGAAGGGTAATCTGAAGGGAAAGATATCGGTGACAGCTTCGAAGGAAGGTGAAAGAACTATTTTTACTCATTGCTAGAGGATCAGACATGATGAGTCCAAATGTTGGAAAATTCACCCAAAACTCAAATCGAAGAATTTTTAGAAGAAGAAAGGTGAAAATAAGGTCAATACAACAATCCAACAAGATTTGGGCTCCTACTAAGGTGATGAACGTAAAATAACTGCAATGGTTTCAACAGGTAAAAATTATGATACTGGTTCAATTTCTAACACTTCTATACCTTCTTCCAACTGAAAGCATCTAAACGAGGATAAAAGGGTTGAATTATTTCACATAAGGATAACTTATAAGAACACAAAGATATATGCATTATTTTATAGTGGATCACAGGAAAATTTAATATCTGAAGATATAGTTAAGATATTGGGTTTGGAGACACATAATCATCCAAGACCATACCCTCTAGATTGGCTAAATAAAGAGACTCAGATTAATGTCACAAAGTAGTGTGGATTAAAACTTTCCATAACAAATCACTACATTGACTAATTAGATTTAGATGTGATTCCAACAAATATATGTGGAGTAGTGCTAGGAAGTCCTTATCTCTATGATTGTGATGCAGTGTTTTATAGGACAGTGCATAAATATCATCTTAACAAAGATGGGATTGAATTTATTCTCAGGGCACATAAGCTTAAAGCACACTTGGATTTAGTTTCAGTTAATCAGATTAAGAGATTAATAAGTTCAAGTAAGAAATATGTGCTTATGGTTGTGAAAGAACAACATCACGATCGATAGGATGAATTTTTAGGTTGTGAATCTTAGTTCAAAGATAGATTGTTTAAAGTGGTAGATTCTTTTCAAAATGTATTTAAGGAACCAAAAAATATTCCTCCTAAAAGAGAAATACAACATGAAATACAATTAATGTCAGATGCCCCTCTTCCTAATATTGGAATGTATCGCCTATCAGTTATAGAGAATGGAGAAATAAATAAGCAAATACAAGAATTGGTTGAAAAAGGTTTTATGTGACCTATTTCATCTCCATGTGGATCACCCATAATTCTGGTTCCTATGAAATATGAGACATGGAGAATGTGTGTCGACTTCAGGGCCTTAAACAAGATAACAATAAAAAACAGGTATCCTCTTCTCAGGATAGATGATTTACTTGATCAAATGAAAAATGTTTTCTATTTCACTAAGTTAGATTTAAGAAGTGGGTATCATGAAGTCCACATAGCAGAAAATGACATCTGGAAGACTGCATTCAAAACTAGACAAGGGCTATTTGAATGGTTGGTAATGCCTTTTGGTTTGTGTAATGCACTAGAAACTTTCATGCGGGTTATGAATAATGTTTTTCACCCATACATTGATAAATTTTTCATAATCTACTTAGATTACATTCTTGTTTTCAGTTCCAATATAGAAGAACATGTTAAGCATGTTTTTGAAGTATTGGACAGACAAAAGTTGTACCTTAAACTTTCCAAATGTGAGTTTGGGAAAAATTCACTAAATTATCTTAGTTACATAGTTGGAGGTGGAAGTCTAAAAATAGATCCAACTAATATCGATGTGATTGTTAAGTGGCCAAGACCACACAATGTGATTGAAGTTAGAATTTTTTTACGTGCAATTCAATATTGGAGAAAATTTATTGCTCAATTTTCTTTGATTGCTTCACCGTTACATTCTTTAATAGGTTCTCAAGTTCCCTTTCAGTGGGTAGGTAAACAACAAAAATATTTTGATACACTTAAGTAGAAAATAGTCACAACACTAATCTCAACTTTACCAGATATTCAAAAACCATTTGAAATTGAAACAGATGCTAGTGGTTATGCAATGGGTGCAATCTTACCTCAAAAAGGGAAACCAATATGTTTTCATTCAGAAACATTTTCTAAGGCAATAATGAATTATACGACATATGATAAAGAACTATTTTCTTTGGTTGAAAGTTTTAAGAAGTGGAAACATTATTTAATGGGTAAGGAAATAGTGATTCACACAGATCATTAGCCGCTTCAGTACTTATAGTCTCAAACTAAGTTGCAAAAATATCATCATTTTATATGGATGGGATTTCTTTAGCAATTTCACTTAGTAATTAAGTACAAGAAAGTTGTCACAAACAAAGTAGCTGATATGTTATCCAGGCCATCTTTGAATTCTTCCGTAGTTATACATAGTAGTTCTTTAAAGCATGAAAGTTATATAGAAAAATATAGAACGGATGTTGATTTCAAAGATATTTATGAATCAGTAAATCATGGTACTCAAGTGGAAGAAATCAATTATCATGTTCATGACAGGTTGTTATATCATCTGGGTAATTTATGCATACCACAAACAAAAAGAGCGTATGTTTTCAGGGAAGCACATTCTTCTCGCATTTCGGGACATTTTGGAGTAAGAAAAACAATGGCACAAGTTCAAAGGTATTGTTACTATCCTCGTATATATGAAATAGTTGCTAAATACATTAAAGGATGTGTGATGTGTTTGACCATAAAACCAGGGAATCAAAAGATTCATTTATACATGGAACTTCTAGTTCCTTTGCGACCATGGGACAGTATTTCCATGGATTTTGTTGGAGGACTTCCTATGTCTAGGAGAGGGCATGATTACCTGTATGTTGTGGTCGAGAGATTAAGCAAAATGTGTATTCTTTTTGCGTGCAAAAAGAAAGTGACAGTAGAATAGACTGCAAAGATGTTCTTCGATCAGATATGGGTTCATTTTGGGTTACCTACTTCTATTATTTCTAATCGAGACACTCACTTTGTAGGAAAATTTTGGTCCACTTTATGATAACTCATGGACACAAAGCTGAAGAAGAGCACATCTTTTCATCGAAAAACTGACGAACAAACTGAAGTGGTGAACGGGACAGTCATACATATTCTCTGAGGGTATTTCAGTAAACATCCTAAATTGTGGGATGAATCTTTATCTTATGTGCAACATGCTTACAATCAAGCCTTACATTCATCCACTAATCGATCGCCATTTGAAACATGTTTTGGGTATCTACCAAAGTCACCAATGGATTTCATGTTTGGTGAAGAGGATAAAGTGGGTGAACATGATGATGTGAACAAAGCAATTAAATTCATTCAACGGATACAACAGATACATGCAGCAGTGCAGGATCAGTTAGAGAAGAGTCAAGCCAAGTATAAAATGTGCCATGACAAGCATCGAGTCGATCATCATTTTCAGGTTGGCTATCAGGTATGGTTGTATATTAGTAAAGATAGGTTGAAAGGAGAAGGTAAGAAACTGAAACCCATCAGGTATGGCCCTTTCAAGATTATGGAAAAGATTGGAAATAATGCTTTTTGATTAAATTTACCTCCTTAAATGTGAATCTACTCAGTTGTAAATGTGGAAAATCTGAATTTGTATGAACCTCCGATGATCACAGATCTTGAGGAAGATACATAGATTCGAACTATTCATGATTTGGCACCTAAGTATATGAAAGACTTGCAAGAAGATATCATCTTGGACAGGAAGATTCGATCATGGAAATGATGAATATCTTTGAGTAGGACTCAAGGGCATGAATCCGAGCAAGGCAAGGTGGATGGAGATTGGTAAAGTGAGGGAATTGTACCCTCACCTGGTATCTACTTAAAATCAAACTCTTGTGGTCCAAAGGCTTTCAAGTGGAGAGGATTGATCTAGGAGGATCTTTTTAGATCAGTTACACATGTTTGGTTCATTGTCAGCATGCAATTATGGGCAACATTCAGTCTTCATCAATATTGTTTGGTTCAGTGATGTGCCTTATGGATTTGATGTCACATTGTGACAATTTATTATAAAAGTGTTTTTATGATGTACAAAAGTCTAAAGGCTTATATATTGTACTAAAAACCTAAGCCTAACACCTAGCTCTACATAAACATGGTGGAAAAACCTTAAGTTACACCTAGGAACCTAAACCCTAACACTACAACCTTTCAGCCATGGTGCAACACTTTAAGACATTGTAAAAACATTGCAAACAAACCCACGACCCTAACCGTTGGTCTTAACCGCAGCGGGACCACGGCAAGTGAATGTAGTGTTAGCCGAGTGATCACTGCGAGCAGTGATAGCAGTTGGGTAGAGTTGCATTAACCGTGTCGGGTTGTGACATGTGAACAACAAGGTCATCACTACACAGTCAGTGTAACCATAACAGTTACCGCATTATTTCCACAACTGCCAAAGGAATGCATAGTTCACATAACATTGTCACTGTCAACCAACTGGCACCGCCGAGTAGATAAACCACTAGATGTCAAACAACAGTTTGACTACCCTATTCACATTCGGGCGGTCAACCTCCTCTGCCTGGTCAACAAGCTGCCAGTGGGTTCCACTTTATTATAAAGTTTAAAAATGTTTTTTGTTAGAAATTTGTTAAAAACATTAATTCAAGGACCATGAACCTTATCCCAGGTGTGATTTAATTACTAGAACAAGACCCAAAACAACCCTAAAATGCAGCTAGTTCATCCCTAATTCAGCCTGAGGAGGTTTGAGTGTTCATGCAGGATTTTAAAAAGGCATTTTTCTCATTGAAGTGCATTAAAGTGGTTTTGAAGTTTTGGTATGCAGATTATGGAGGTTAGAGTTTGTTTTGTTTTTAGTGTAATAGGAGCATCAGGAGTCAGAATTGGGAACCATGATAGGCGTTGGAAATACAATTCAGAGAGCTTCCTTATGACAGTGATCAAAAGTGCCTGCGTTCTCTTTTATTTTGGTCAATTCTCTATGTAATCGATCTACTTGGCTTCAATCCTAATAAAGCGGTCGCCCATCTTGAAAGCAGACCCAGAGACGTAGTCCGTCAGGGACGAACTCCATAATCAATCTTGTTGTCTGGTATCAATGTGTATTCATTGTTTTCATTACTATTTTTCATATTACATATGTTTTATCAGTTATCGTAAATTCTTTCTTCTTAGGCAGTTCTCTCGGTTTCTGCACTTTCAGTTAACATTCTATTCATTAATGGTTAATCAATTCTACATCAGTTTTAACTTATGATCATTTCATATCATATAATTCGGTATCAGAGCAGGTTGCGTTTGTAGAATTTCCCATTTAATGTTAACCAGGTCAAAGTTGCAATGTGGAGAAGGAATCCTTGAGCAGATTGATCTAGAGATTGGAAAGCAACGAGTCGTTCATAAGTCGACCATGAAAGGATTTGATATAGGTGAAAATACTAAAACTAAGATGAGTGATGAACAATTTTAGCAAGCATTTTTTACTATGCAGTAGATGTTGGGAGAACTTTACGAAGACAAGAAGGCAAGAGATGCAACTTCTTCTTCAAAGACATCGAAGAAGGAAAAAGGTAAAGGAAAGGCTGATAAACCACTTTCACCTCCATCATATCCATCATCCTCTTCTTATTCTTCTTCTTATTCCAGTATATAATCTGAAACAAAAAAGAAATCGAAGAAAACCTCTCTTTCGAAACTTGATGTAAAATTTGAATTACCTATTTATGATGGTGAAATGAATCTTGAAAAGTTAGATAACTGGATTAAGCAGTCAGAAGTGTATTGTTGTATTCATAACACCTCTGATGATAAAACGGAAATTTAGTTAGCTACACTTAGAATTGGGGGAACAACTTTAATCTAGTGGGAAAGTAAAACTCAAATAGATGTAAAGCAAAAGGAAAAATCATCTCTTCATGGTCTAAGTTTTTAAAAGCTCTTAGGAAACAATTCTATCCTTTGGGATACATGCAACAAGCTATTATTGATTTCCAACATCTAAGGCAAGGTAAAGGGACGAGTGTTTAAGAGTTTACTCAGAAGTTCAAAAAGAAAGCATTGGCACTTGGTATTTCATTGGATACACGTGAAACTTTATTAGAATACATCAACAATTTACATTCGAATTTGCAACATACATTATTGATGTTTAATCCTCATGATTTTGATGAAGTGTATGTTCAAGCCATACATATTGAATCAGGTTGCAGACCATTCAAGTTTTCAAAGAAAACATCCAGATAATTGGAAATCAATGATTCCAAAGACAGCAAGAAGAAGGGTAGTCTGAAGGGAAAGAGATCAGTGACAACTTAGAAGGAAGATGAAAGACCTACTTGTACTCATTGCCAGAGGATTGGACATGATGAGTCAAAATGTTGAAAACTTCACCCAGAACTCAAACCGAAGAATATTTAGAAGAAGAAAGGTGAAAAGAATCCCAATACAACAATCCAACAAGATTTTGGCTCCGACTCAAGTGATGAAGTTAAAATAAGCGGAATGGTTTCAACAAGTAAAACTTCTGATACTGGTTCAAGTTCTAACACTTCTATACCTTCTTCAAACTGAAGTCATCTAAATGAGGATAAAAGGGTTGAATTATTTCACATAAGGATAACTTCTAAGCACACAAATATAGATACATTATTTGACAGTGGATCATAGGCAAATTTAATATTTGAAGATTTAGTTAAGAAATTTGGTTTGGAGACAAATAATCATCCAAGATCATACCCTCTAGGTTGTCTGAATAAAGAGACTTAGATTAATGTCACAAAGAAATGTCGATTAAAATTTTCCATAAAAAATCATTACGTTGATGAAGTAGATTTAGATGTGATTCCAGTAGATATATGTGAAGTAGTGCTAGGAAGTCCTTATCTCTATGATCGTGATGCAATGTTTTATAGGAAAGAGCATAAATATCATCTTAAGAAAGATGGGATTGAATTTAATTTCAAGGCACATAAACTTAAAACACACTTGGATTTAGTTTCAGTTAATCAGATGAATAGATTAATAAGTTCAAGTGAGAAATATGTGTTGATGGTTGTGAAAGAACAACATCAGGATCGACAAGATGCTTTTTCAGGTTGTGAATCTCAATTCAAAGATAGATTGGTTAAAGTGGTAGATTGTTTTCAAAATGTATTTAAGGAACCAAAAAATATTCCTCCTAAAAGAGAAATACAACATGAAATACAATTTATGTTAGATGCCCCTCCTCCTAATATTGGAATGTATCACCTATCAGTTGTAGAGAACGAAGAAATAAATAAACAAATACAAGAATTGGTTGAAAAAGGTTTTATTCGACCTAGTTCATCTCCATGTGGATCGCCCATAATTTTAGTTCCTAAGAAAGATGTGACATGGAGAATGTGTGTCGAGTTCAGGGCCTTAAACAAGATAACAATCAAAAATAGGTATCTTCTTCCCAGGATAGATGATTTACTTGATCAACTGAAAAATGTTGTTTATTTCACTAAGTTAGATATAAGAAGTGGGTATCATCAAATCCTCATTGCAGAAAATGACATCTAGAAGACTGCATTCAAAACTAGACAGAGACTATTTGAATGGTTGGTAATGACTTTTGGTTTGTGTAATGCACCAGCAACTTTCATGCGGGTTATGAATGATGTTTTCCACCCATACATTGATAAATTTGTCATAATCTACTTAGATGACATTCTGATTTTCAGTCCCTTAAACTTTCCAAATGTGAGTTTGGGAAAACTTCACTAAATTATCTTGGTTACATAGTTGGAGGTGGAAGTCTAAAAATAGATCCAACTAAAATCGATGTGATTGTTAAGTGGCCAAGACCACAAAATCTGACTAAAGTTAGAAGTTTTTTAGGTGCAATCTAGTATTAGAGAAAATTTATTGCTCAGTTTTCTTTGATTTCTTCACCGTTACATGCTTTAACAGGTTCTAAAGTTCCCTTTCAGTGGGGAGGTAAACAAAAAAATATTTTGTTACACTTAAGCAAAAAATAGTCACAGCACCAATCTTAGCTTTACCAGATATTCAATAGCCATTTGAAATTGAATCACATGCTTGTGGTTAGGCATTGGGTGTAGTCTTACTTCAAAAAGAGAAACCAATTTGTTTTCATTCAGAAACGTTTTGTAAGGCACTGATGAATTATCCGACATATGATAAAGAAATATTTGCTTTGGTTGAAAGTGTTAAGAAGTGGAAACATTATTTAATGGGTAAGGAAACAGTGATTCACACAGATCATCAACCGCTTTAGTACTTACAGTCTCAAACTAAGTTGCAACAATCTCGACATTACAGATGGATGAGATTTCTTCAGAAATTTCACTTAGTAATTTAGTACAAGAAAGGTGTCACAAACAAAGTAGTTGATGTGTTATCCAGGCCATCTTTGAATGCTTCCATAGTTCTACATAGTAGTTCTTTAAAGCATGAAAGTTATATAGAACAATATAAAATGAATGTTCATTTCAAGGATATTTATGAATCACTAACTCATGGTACTCAGGTGGAAGAAATCAATTATCATGTTCATGACAGGTTGTTATATCATTTGGGTAAGTTATGCATACCACAGATAGAAAGACCACATGTTGTCTGGGAAGCACATTCTTCTCACATTTCATGACATTTTGGAGTAAGAAAAAAAATGGCACAAGTTCAAAGGTATTGCTACTAGCTTCGTATGTATGAAAATGTTTCTAAATACATTAAAGGATGCGTGATGTGTTCGACCAACAAACCAGGCAATTGAAATATTGGTTTACACATGCCACTTCCAGTTCCTTAGCCACCATGTGACAATATTTCCATGGATTTTGTTGGAGGACTTCCTATGTCCAGGAGAGGGCATGAATACCTATATGTTGTGGTCAACAAATTCAGCAAAATGTGTATTCTTGTTCCATGCAAAATGCAAGTGATAGTTGAACAGACTACAAATATGTTCTTTGATCAAGTATGGGTTCGTTTTGGGTTAGCTACTTCTATTATTTATGATCGAGGCAATTTCTTTGTAGGATAATTTCGGTCCACTTTATGGGAACTCATGTACACAAAGCTAAAGAAGAGCACAACTTTTCATCCAAAAACTGACGGACAAACTAAGGTGATGAATAGGACAGTCACACATATTCTTTGAGGGCTTTGCAATAAACATCCTAAAATTTGGGATGAATCTTTATCTTATGTGCAGCATGCTTACAATCAAGCCTTACATTCATCCACTAATCGATCATCATTTGAAACATGTTTTGGGTATCTACCGAAGTCACCAATGGATTTCATGTTTAGTGAAGAGGATAATGTGGGTTAACATGATGATGTGGACAAAGAAGTTAAGTTCATTCAACAGATACAATAGATACATGCAGCAGTGCAGGATCAGTTAGAGAAGAGTCAAGCCAAGTATAAAATGTGTCATGATAAGCATCAAGTTTATCATCATTTTCAAATAGACGATCAAGGATGAATCTTTATCTTATGTGCAGCATGCTTACAATCGAGCCTTACATTCATCCACTAATCGATCATCATTTGAAACATGTTTTAGGTATCTACCGAAGTCACCAATGGATTTCATGTTTAGTGAAGAGGATAATGTGGGTGAACATGATGATGTGGAAAAAGTAGTTAAGTTCATTCAATGGATACAATAGATACATGCAGCAGTGTAGGATCAATTAGAGAAGAGTCAAGCCAAGTATAAAATGTGCCATGATAAGCATCGAGTTGATCATCATTTTGAGATCGACGATCAAGTATGGTTGTATATTAGTGAAGACAAGTTGAAAGGAGAAGGTAAGAAACTGAAACCCATTAGGTATGGCCCTTTCAATTTTATGGAAAAGATTGGAAATAATTATTTTCGATTAAATTTACCTCCTTACATGCGAATCTACTCAGTTGTAAATGTGGAAAATTTGAAATTGTATGAACTTTTAATGATCATGGATCCCGAGGAAGATACACAGATTTTGACTATTGATGATTTGGCACCTGAGTATATGAATGAGTTGTAAGAAGATATCATCTTGGAAAGGAAGATTCGATCTTCGAGGCATGGAGATGTTGAATATCTTTGAGTAGGACTCGAAGGCATGAATCCGAGCAATGCAAGGTGGATGGAGATCGAAAAAGAGAGGGAACTGTACCCTCACCTCGTATCTCTTTAAAATCAAAATTCAGTGTTCCAAAAGATTTCAAGTGGAGAGGATTGATCTAGGAGGATCTTATTACATCAGTTACACAGGTTTGGTTCATCGTCAACATGCAGTTCTGGGAAGCATTCAGTCTTCATCAGTAGTGTTTGGTTCAGTGATGTGCTTTATGGGTTTGATGCCACATTGTGACGATTTATTGTAAAAGTGTTTTTATGATGTACAAAAGTCTAAAGGCTTAGATATTGTACTAAAAACCTAAGCCTAACACCTAGCTCTACATAATTATGGTGGAAAAAACTTAACTTACACCTAGGAACCTAAACCCTAGCATTACAACCATTCGACCATGGTGCAACACTTTAATACATTGTAAAAACATTACAAACAAACCCACAGACCCTAACCGTTGGTCTTGACCGTAGCGGGACCGTGGCAAGTGAATGCAGAGTTAGTCGGGCGCTCACCATGAGTAGGGATAATAGTTTGGCAGAGTTGAATTAACCATGTTGGGTTGTGGCATGTGAATGTCAAGGTCATCACCACACAGTCAGTGTAACCATAGCAGTTATCGCATCGTTGCCACAACCGCAAGAGGAATCCATTGTTCACATAACATTGTCACCGTCAACCAACCAGAACCACCAGAAGGATAAGCCACTAGATGTCAAACAACGGTTAGGCCACCCTGTTCACATGCGAGTGGTCAACCTCCTCCGCCTGGTCAGCAAGCCGTGAGCGGGTTCCACTTTATTATAAAGTTTAAAAATGGTTTTTTTTAAATTTGTTTAAAACATTAATTCGAGTACCATGAACCTTATCCTAGGTGTCATTTCATGACTAGACTGAGACGCAAAACATCCCTAAAATGAAGCTTGTTCATCCCGAATTCATCCTGAGGAGGTTTGAGTGTTCTTGCAGGCTTTTAAAAATGTAGTTTTCTCATTGAAGTGCATTAGAGTGGTTTTCAAGTTTTGGTATGCATATTTTGGAGGTTATAGGCTCTTTTCATTTTAGTGTGATGGGAGCATCGAGAGTCGAAATTGGGAACTATGATAGGCGTTGAAAAGCTAGTTCAGAGAGATTCCTTATGCCAATGATTAGAAGTGTCTGCGTGCATGCTCAGTGTAGTCAATTCTCTGTGTAATCAGTATCCTTTGTTTCAATCCTAATAAAGTGGTTGCCCATTTTGAAAGAAGACTTGGAGATGTAGTCCATCAGGGACAACAATCGTAATCTATCTTGCTGTCTGGTATCGTTGTGTATTCACTATTTTCATTACTATTTTGCATCTTAGTTATGTTTTATCAGTTGTCGTAAAGTCTTTCTTCTCATGCAGTTCTCTCGGTTTCCGCACTTTCAATTAACATTCTATTCATTAATGGATAATCAATTCTACATCAGTTTTAACTTATGATCATTTCAAATTATATAATTTGGTATCAGAGCAGGTTGTGTTTGTAGAATTTTCCATTAAACGTTAATCAGGTCAAAGTCGCAATGTGGAGAAGGAATCCTTGAGCAGATTAATCCAGAGATTGGAAAGTGACAAGTTGTTCATAAGTCAACCATGACAGGATCTTATGCTAGTGAAAATACTGAAACTAAGATAAGTAACGAACAATTTCAGTAAGCATTTTTGACTATGCAGCAGATGTTGGGAGAAATTTACGAAGACAAGAAGGCGAGAGATGCAAATTCTTCTTCAAAGACATCAAAGAAGGAAAAAGGTAAAGGAAAGGCTGATAAACCACCTTCACATCCATCATCTCCATCATCCTCTTCTTCTTCTTCTTCTAGTACAAAATCTGAAACAGAAAAGAAACCAAAGAAAACCTCTCTTTTGAAATGAACCTTGAAAAGTTAGATAACTGGATTAAGTAGTTAGAAGTGTATTTTCGTATTCAAAACATCTCTGACGATAAAACAAAAATTCAATTAGCTACACTTAGAATGGGGGGAACAAATTTAATCTGGTGGGAAAGTAAAACTCAAATAGATGTAAGGCGAAAAGGAAAAATCATCTCTTCATGGTCTAAGTTTTTAAAATCTCTTAGGAAACAATTCTATCCTTTGGGATACATGAAACAAGTTGTTATCAATTGGCAGCATCTGAGGCAACATAAAGGGCAGAGTGTTCAAGAGTTTACTCGGGAGTTTAGGAAGAAAGCATTGGCACTTGGTATTTCATCGGATACAAGTGAAACTTTATTAAAATACATTGGCAGTTTACATTCATATTTGCAACATACATTATTGATGTTTAATCCTTATGATTTTGATGAAGTGCGTGATTAGGCCATACATATTGAATCAGGTGGTAGACCGTTCAAGTTTTCACAGAAACCATCCTGACAATTGCAAATCAAGGATTCCAAAGACAACAAGAAGAAGGGTAATCTGAAGGGAAAGAGATCAGTAACAACTCAGAAGGAAGGTGAAAAATCTACTTATACTCATTGCCAGACGATCGGACATGATGAGTCCAAATGTTGGAAACTTCACCCAGAACTCAAACCAAAGAAGTTGCAGAAGAAGAAAGGTGAAAAGAAGGCAAATACGGCAATCCAACAAGATTTGAGCTCCGAATCATGTGATGAAGGTAAAATAATCACAATGGTTTCAACCAGTAAAAATTATGATACTGGTTCAAGTTATAACACTTCTATACCTTATTCAAACCGAAATCATCTAAATGAGGATAAAAGGGTCGAATTATTTCACATAAGGATAAATTCTATGCACACAAAGTTAAATACATTATTTTACAGTTGATCATAGGCAAATTTAATATCTGAAGATTTAGTTAAGAAATTGGGTTTGGAGACACATAATCATCCAAGACCATACCCTCTAGGTTGGTTGAATAAATAGACTTATATTAATGTCACAAAGTAGTGTCGATTCAAATTTTCCATAATAGAGAACTACATTGATGAAATAGATTTATATGAATGAGTTGTAGGAAGATATCATCTTGCTCAGGAAGATTTGATCTTCGAGGCATGGAGATGTTGAATATCTTTGAGTAGGACTCAAGGGCATGAATCTAAGCAAGGCAAGGTGGATAGAGATCGAAAAAGTGAGGGAACTGTACCCTCACTTGGTATATGCTTAAAATCAAACTTTTGTGGTCTAAAAGCTTTCAAGTGGAGAGGATTGATCCAGGAGGATCTTCTTAGATCAGTTACATAGGTTTGGTTCATCGTCAACATGTAGCTCTGGGCAGCATTCAGTCTTCATCAGTAGTGTTTGGTTCAGTGATGTGCTTTATGGGTTTGATGTCACATTGTGACAGTTTATTGTAAAAGTGTTTTTATGATGTAAAAAAGTCTAAAGGTTTATATATTGTACTAAAAACCTAAGCCTAACACCTAGCTCTACATAACTATGGTGGACAAACCTTAACTTACACCTAGGAACCTAAACCCTAACACCACAACCATTCGGGCATGGTGCAACACTTTAGTGCATTGTAAAAACATTACAAACAAACCCACAGACCGTAACCGTTGGTGTTAACCGCAGTGAGACCGCGGCAAGTGAACACATAGTTAGCCAGGTGGTCATCGTGAGCAGGGATAGAAGTTGGGAAGAGTTGCATTAACCATGTTGGGTTGTGACATGTGAAAAGCAAGGTCATCACTGCATAGTCAGTGTAACCATAGCAGTTACTGTGTCGTTTCTGCAACCACTGGAGGAATGCGTTGTTCACAGAACATTTTCACCGCCAACCAACCGAAACCGCCCGATGGATAAACCACCAGATGTCAAACAATGATTAGACCACCCTATTCACATGTACGTGGTCAGCCTCCTCCACCTGGTTAGAAAGCCACTTGCGGGTTCCACTTTATTATAAAGTTTAAAAATGGGTTTTGTTAGAAATTTTTTAAACCATTAATTAGAGGACCATGAA
Organism: Pinus taeda; assembly: GCA_000404065.3. Taxonomy (NCBI): domain Eukaryota; kingdom Viridiplantae; phylum Streptophyta; class Pinopsida; order Pinales; family Pinaceae; genus Pinus; species Pinus taeda. The sequence continues at coordinate 109,362 of APFE031530347.1, read as the reverse complement.
CCTTATCCCAGGTGTCATTTCATGACTAGACCGAGACCCAAAACAACCCCAGAATGCAACTTGTTCATCCAGAATTCAGCCTGAGGATGTTTGAGTGTTCTTGGAGGCTTTTAAAAATGCAGTTTGCTCATTGAAGTGCATTAGAGTTTTTTTGAAGTTTTGGTATGCAGATTCTAGAGGTTAGAGGTTGTTTTGTTTTTAGTGTAATAGGAGCATCGGGAGTTAGAATTGGGAACCATGACAGGAGTTGGAAAGTTAGTTCAGAGAGATTCCTTATGATGATGATTAGAAGAGCCTACATACATGTTCAGTCTGATCAATTCTTTGTGTAATCAATCTCCTTGGTTTCAATCCTAATAAAGCGGTTGCCCATCTTGAAAGCAGACCCAGAGATGTAGTCCATTAGGGATGAACTTCGTGATCAATCTTGTTGTCTGGTATCACTATTTATTCACTCTTTTCATTACTATTTTGCATCTTACTTATGTTTTATCAGTTGTCATAGAGTCTTTCTTCTCAAGCAGTTCTCTCGGTTTCCGCACTTTTAGTTAACATTCTATTCATTAATGGCTAATCAATTCTACATCAGTTTTAACTTATGATCATTTCAGATCATATAATTTGGTATCCGAGCAAGTTGTGTTTGTAGAATTTTCCATTGAATGTTAACTAGGTCAAAGTCGCAACGTGGAGAAGGAATCCTTGAGCAGATTGATCCAGAGATTGGAAAGCAACGAGTCATTCATAAGTCAACCATGATAGGATCTGATGCTGGTGAAAATACTGAAACTAAGATGAGTGATGAACAATTTCAGTAAGCATTTTTTACTATGCAGCAGATGTTGAGAGAAATTTATGCAGACAAGTAGGTGAGAGATGCATATTCTTCTTCAAAGACATCGAAGAAGGAAAAAGGTAAAGGAAAGGCTAATAAACCACCTTCACATCCATCATCTCCATCATCCTCTTCTTCTTCTTCTTCTAGTACAGAATCTAAAATAGAAAAGAAACTGAAGAAAACCTCTCTTTTGAAACTTGATGTAAAATTTGAATTACCTATTTATGATGGTGAAATGAACCTTGAAAAGTTAGATAACTGGATTAAGTAGTTAGAAGTGTGTTTTCGTATTCAAAACATCTCTGACGATAAAATGAAAATTCAATTAGCTACACTTAGAATGGGGGAAACAACTTTAATGTGGTTGGAAAGTAAAACGCAAATAGATGTAAAGCGAAAAGGAAAAATCATCTCTTCATGGTCTAAGTTTTTAAAATCTCTTAGGAAACAATTATACCCTTTGGGATACATGCAACAAGTTGTTATTGATTGGCAGCATCTGAGACAATGTAAAGGGCAAAGTGTTTAGGAGTTTACTCAGGAGTTTAGAAAGAAATCATTGGCGCTTGGTATTTCATTGGATACACGTGAAACTTTATTAAAGTACATTGGCAGTTTACATTCATATTTGCAACATACATTATTGATGTTTAATCCTCATTATTTTTATGAAGTGTGTGTTCAGGCCATACATATTGAATTAGGTGGCAGACCATTCAAGTTTTTAGAGAAACCATCCTCACAATTGGAAATCAAGGATTCCAAAGACAGTAAGAAGAAGGGTAATCTGAAGGGAAAGAGATCAGTGACAACTCAGAAGGAAGGTGAAAGACCTACTTGTACTCATTGCGAGAGGATCGGACATGATGAGTCCAAAGGTTGGAAACTTCACCCAGAACTCAAACCGAAGAAGTTTCAGAAGAATCAAGGTGAAAAGAAGGCCAATACAACAATCGAACAAGATTTGGGCTCTGACTTAGGTGATGAAGGTAAAATAGCTGCAATGGTTTCAAAAGGTAAAACTTCTGGTACTGGTTCAAGTTCTAACACTTCTATACCTTATTCAAACCGAAATCATCTAAATGAGGATAAAAGGGTTGAATTGTTTCACATAAGGATAACTTCTAAGCACACAAACATAGATACATTATTTGACAGTGGATCACAGGCAAATTTAATATATGAAGATTTAGTTAAGAAATTGGGTTTGGAAACACATAAACATCCAAGACCATACCCTCTAGGTTGGCTAAACAAAGAGACTTGGATTAATGTCACAAAGAAATGTCAATTACAATTTTCCATAACAAATCACTACATTGATGAAGTAGATTTAGATGTGATTCGAGCAGATATATGTGGAGTAGTGCTAGGAAGTCCTTACCTCTATGATCATGATGTAGTGTTTTAAAGGGAAAAAACATAAATATCATCTTAAGAAAGATGGGATTGAGTTTATTGTCAGGGCACATAAACTTAAAACACACTTGGATTTAGTTTCAGTTAATCAGATTAAGTGATTAATAAGTTCAAGTAAGAAATATGTGCGTATGGTTGTGAAAGAACAACATCAGGATCGACAGTATGCTTTTTTAGGTTGTGAATCTCAGTTCAAAGATAGATTGGTTAAAGTGGTAGATTATTTTCAAAATATATTTAAGGAATCAAAAAATATTCCTCCTAAAAGAGAAATAAAACATGAAATACAATTAATGTGAGATGCCCCTCCTAATATTGCAATGTATCACCTATCAGTTATAGATAATGAAGAAATAAAGAAACAAATATAGAAATTGGTTGAAAAAGATTTCATTCGACCTAGTTCATCTCCATGTGGATCACCCATAATTTTGGTTCCTAAGAAAGATGGGACATGAAGAATGTGTGTCGACCTCAGGGCCTTAAACAAGATAACAATCAAAAATAGGCATCCTCTTCCTAGGATAGATGATTTAATTGATCAACTGAAAAATGTTGTCTTTTTCAATAAGTTATATTTAAGAAGTGGGTATCATCAAATCCGCATCACAGAAAATGACATCTGGAAGACTGCTTTCAAAACTAGATAGGGACTATTTGAATGGTTGGTATTGTCTTTTGGTTTGTGTAATGCACCAACAACTTTCATGCAGGTTATGAATGATGTTTTCCACCCATAAATTGATAAATTTGTCATAATCTACTTAGATGACATTCTGATTTTCAGTTCCAGTATAAAAGAACATGTTAAGCAGGTTTTCAAAGTATTGGACAGAGAAAAGTTGTACCTTAAACTTTCCAAATGTGAGTTTGGGAAAAATTCACTAAATTATCTTGGTTACATAGTTGGAGGTGGAAGTCTAAAAATAGATCCAGCTAAAATTGATGTGATTTTTAAGTGGCCAAGACCACACAATGTGACTGAAGTTAGAAGTTTTTTGGGTGCAATTCAATATTGGAGAAAATTTATTGCTCAATTTTCTTTGATTGCTTCACCGTTACATGCTTTAACAAGTTCTAAAGTTCCCTTTCAGTGGGGAGGTAAACAAAAAAAATATTTTGATACAGTTAAGTAGAAAATAGTCACAACACCAATCTTAGCTTTACTAGATATTCAACAACCATTTGAAATTGAAACAGATGATAGTGGTTATGCAATGGGTGCAGTCTTACTTCAAAAAGGGAAACCAATTTGTTTTCATTCAGAAACGTTTTCTAAGGCAGCAATGAATTATCCAACATATGATAAAGAACTATCTTCTTTGGTTGAAAGTGTTACGAAGTGGAAACATTATTTAATGGGTAAGGAAATAGTGATTCACACAGATCATCAACCACTTCAGTACTTACAGTCTCAAACTAAGTTGTAAAAATCTCGTCATTACAGATGGATGGGATTTCTTCAGCAATTTCACTTAGTAATAAAGTACAACAAAGGTGTCACAAACAAAGTAGCTGATGTGTTATCCAAGACATCTTTGAATGATTCTGTAGTTCTACATAGTAGTTCTTTAAAGCATGAAATTTATATAGAACAATATATAACAGATGTTGATTTCAAAGATATTTCTGAATCACTAACTCATGGTACTCAGGTGGAATAAATCAATTATCATGTTCATGACAGGTTGCTATATCATCTGGGTAAGTAATGCATATCACAGACAGAAAGAAAGCATGTTGTCTGGGAAGCACATTCTTCTTGCATTTTAGGACATTTTGGAGAAAGAAAAACAATGGCACAAGTTCAAAGGTATTGTTATTGGCCTCGTATGTATGCAACTATTGCTAAATACATTAAAGGATGTGTGTTGTGTTCAACTAGCAAACCAGGCAATCGAAAGATTGGTTTATACATATCACTTCTAGTTCCTTTGCGACCATGGGACAATATTTCCATGGATTTTGTTGGAGGACTTCCTATGTCCAGGAGAGGGAATTATTACCTATATGTTGTGGTCAACAGATTCAACAAAATGTGTATTCTTGTTCCATCAAAAAGAAAGTGACAGCTGAACAGACTACAAAGATGTTCTTCGATTAGGTATGGCTTCATTTTAGGTTACCTACCTCTATTGTTTCTAATCGAGTCACTCGCTTTGTAGGAGAATTTTGTTCCACTTTATGGGAACTCATGGACACAAACTTGAAGAAGAGCACAACTTTTCATCCACAAACTGACGGGCAAACTGAAGTGGTGAACAAGACAGTCATACATATTCTCTTAGGGTATTGCAGTAAACATCCTAAATTGTGGGATGAATCTTTATCTTATGTGTGTCATGCTTACAATTGAGCCTTACATTCGTCCATTAATCGATCGCCATTTGAAACATGTTTTGGGTATCTACCGAAGTCACCAATGGATTTCATGTTTGGTGAAAAGGATAAAGTGGGTGAACATGATGATGTGAACAAAGCAATTATGTTCATTCAACGGATACAACAGATACATGCAACAGTGAAAGATCAATTAGAGAATATTCAGGCCAAGTATAAATGTGCCATGACAAGTATCGATTTGATAAGGTATGGTTGTATATTAGTAAAGATAGGTTGAAAGGAGAAGGTAAGAAACTAAAACCCATCAGGTATGTCCCTTTCAAGATTATGGAAAATATTGGTAATAATGCTCTTAGATTAAATTTACCTCCTTACATGTGAATCTACTCAGTTGTAAATGTGGAAAATATGAAATTGTACGAACCTCCAATGATCATGGATCCCAAAGAAGATACACTAATTCCGACTATTAATGATTTGGCCCCTGAGTATATGAATGAGTTGCAGGAATATATCATCTTGGATAGGAATATTCGATCTTCGAGGTGTGGAGATGTTGAATATCTTCGAGTAGGACTCAAGGGCATGAATCCAAGCAAGGCAAGGTGGATGGAGATAAAAAAAGTGAGGGAACTATACCCTCACTTGGTATCTACTTAAAATCAAACTTTTGTGGTCCAAAAGATTTCAAGTGGAGAGGATTGATCCAAGAGGATCTTGTTAGATTAGTTACATAGGTTTGGTTCATCATTAGGATGCATCTTTGGGCAGCGTTCAGTCTTCATCAGTAGTGTTTGGTTTAGTGATGTGATTTTTGGGTTTGATGTCCGTTACCGGGAATAGTGTCCACTCAGATGCTACTATTCCCACTAAGACTGGTAGCTATCTTAGAAACAAACAAGTAAAGTCTACTTTCGCTTTCCTTTATGAAAATAGATAGGAGTGGAACAAAGGAGACCAACCTTAGTCTTGCGCTTGATTTCCTCTCCTTCTTGATAGAGCTTTTCCACTTCTTCTTTATCTACCCAGCTTCAAAGAGCACCTGTGGAATCACAGCAACATACTACTATCGAAGAACAAAGATCTATATTCATAAATAACACAGGACCAGATGTGTGTTAACCATACAAATGCATATATAAACAAGCATACAAGAATATGGAGGAAAACTTGAATAGCTTTATTAAGATGAAAAGTAGCAAGAGGATTACAACCATATGTTCTGACCCAGCATCATCCTCCAGCAAGAAAGCCCTTCTTCACCTCAAGTAAAGCTCAGATCACGCAACACTATGAATATACTCTAGAAAACCAACAACACTTCTCTATAAGATACAAAATTCCGGCCATTGGATCTCTGTGATGAGGGATACATATATAGATGATTGTAGGGAGGTGAGTCATCTTTTGGGGTCTTGATTAGTGTCCTCTATCTGATAGTTCCTGATTTCACTTGGAGAATTATGATCTCTTACTCATCCTTGGTCGAAAACAAAGAGGCTAGTGTTAGAGGGGAAGCTTCTGGAAGATTCCATGATCTTCCACCTCGCAATTTGTCCCTGCCATTTGTCCATTCTCGACCATCGCACCCTACAGAGGAGCCATTCAGTATGCATCGCACCTTGTACACTCAGAAGGTGATATGCATCACACCCTCTGCACTGGGTTTTCAGTATGGTCCAGTTTTGACCATTTATGAGCAGTTTTTAGTGGAGAACTTCTGAGTGATGATGTAATCAGCTGACCTTGCTCCTTTAGGCAATGAAGCAACACTTTTAGGGACTTAGGATCCCTCAGTTTATGGACATTTTTGATTGGGGTTGAAGTGCCCAAAAATTTCTATAACAAGATATTTTTAGCATATTTCCCTACTGAGTTGTGCAAGTGGATCGTGAAGCTAGCAGATAGCCAAGGAAGGTGGAAGCTCGATGGTCCTCTTGTGTGGAACCCAGTGTTGTTGTGCAGATTGGAAACATCAGAGGATAAGATCGTTCGCATTATTGATCACAGCTTGATCGGATTATAGGAGGATTCATTACTGAGTTCGTGGTAGATACTTCAATCAGGTATAGCGAGGCAGAGTGACACTTTCTCAAAGGACCATGAGGTAAGTATGTAAAGTCTCTGAATACTTGGATTAAAATGCTATTGTGTGAAAATAGGGTTGTGTAATTACCTTGACGTTCAGAGTTACACAAAGTGGAAAAACCTATAGAAATGAAGGAAGTAAGGGACTAGAGAATATCCCTTTGATTTTAGCTCTGCGAGGGGATGAGGAAGAGCTCCCGAAGGTCTCTCCGTGAAGTGTGATCCATCTGATAAGGAAAATAATTCCACGCATACCACCCCCTCCCACACTACCACCAGCTTCACCACCTTCACCTCCATCTTCACCCATACCACGTCTGCCACTACCGCAAGTGAATATGGTAAGCACGATAAAGTTGCCTGGGTTCAAGGGAGTAGGAATTGAGGCTCTAGACCAATTTTGGTTTGTCATAAAAGCCATATGGGAAGCGCAGGGAGTTACAGATGAAAATATAAAGAAAGTGACATTAGTTAGCACCCTATAGGACCACGCGCTAAGCTGGTATATTAAGCACTCCAATGATAATCCAAATGTGGCAATCGTGGATATCCAAGCAGTTCTAAATAGAGAATTTAGCAGGCTGAAGTCTAAAGCACAATCAATCGTTGGGTTCAAATAAATCACGATGCTACCAGGTGAAACTCCTTGGGAATTGGATCAGAGATTGAAGTGTATGATTCACGAAGCTAATATGAATCTAATGAATGAACAACATCGCGAATGGTTGGTAGCATCCTTAATGCCACATTTAAGGAGCGCGCTATCACAACAGAAGTTAATGACTTAGGAAGAGGCCTTAGAGATCATGATGAGGTTGCATGAGACCCCGATGCAGGATCTTAACTTGGGAGTTCAACAGATGCACATGCAGTTGAAAAACTTATGCCTTGAGATGCAGAGTCTAAAACAAGATAGGAAAACTCACTCGGAAGTGCTCGAAGGGGTATGGTGCATAAAATACAAGAGCCAGATTCATGATAAGGACCATTGCCAGATATTCAAAAACTATCTCGTGGGAGGAGGACTGGTGGTGTTAAGGCTAGAGGCACAAGCAAGACCTAGCACGATGCCTGCTTTGTGGTGCGCAATTGTCAAATAGGAGGGAAACACACTACAGACAACTTCCATTTATTACAGAAGTATACACAAAATTTGCGGCAATTGTTCTGTAACTTTTCTAAGTCAGGAGGACACGATGAGCACACTTGTAGAAGCTATGAGTTAATGATGGATAGAACTTCCACCTACAGGCCCCTAGACATGAACACTGGAGTGGTGTGAACAATATTTTAGGGACATGGACAAGGTTGAGGTGGAGGAGGACCTGGAAAAGGTCACGGAAAGATGATAGGCTACAATTACGGAGGGCCAGGACATTATGCCCATGATTGTATGAACCCAACATGTCCATCATGTCTATATTGTACCTTGTCTAATCATGAGATGGAATATTGTCCTATGCTGATAGCTAGGATATGTGACAAGGGAGCTCTATCACCTCCCCCGACTCAAAACCTGCAGATGATGAGGTTTGAGCCGCATGAGGAAGATCCAAATGTGAACATTGTGCTCGAAAGTGGAATCGTGACGGGAGATGATAAAGGCAAACAACCCAAAGATAGTAACTGGGTTCACAAGGCACCAATGAAAGAAGAAGAGCTTTATTTGGAGCATGCTACGGAAACCTTCATGGAAGCTAAGTAGAGCTTCGTTGATGCCTCCACTTTAGGAAGAAAAGATAGACTTGAGCCGGAAATGGACCCACCTACATTTACGATGTTCCTGGAAACATGTATGAAGCTACTACGTGACAGTAAGGATACAAAGGGACTATAGGAACTCATTAATAGATGCGCTGGGACTGCGCCAAGAGAAGTCCAGAAGATTGGAAAGCATAAGACAAGGACGGGAAGAGAAATGAGGTTAACCGCGCAGATTGGAGAATATGAGATGGTCCAAGTGATTCTAGATTTAGGATCAGACGTGAAAATTATGTTGATGTAGACATGGGAGCACTTGGGGAGGCCTACACTGTAATGGTCTCTTTTTCAGCTACGATTGGCGAATCAGCAAAAGAAAATACCTATGGGGAGATTGAAGGGAATCACTGTGGATATTGAGGGAGAGAGCATGCTAGCAGACTTTGAAGTAATAGAGATTGTTGATGAAAACAATCCCTACCCCGCGCTCTTAGGAATTGATTGGGCCACTGACATGAACGAGGTGATTAATTTGAGAAAGTGCAAGATGACTTTTGAGAAGAAGTCTCTGTGCGTAGTTATACCTTTGGACCTTACTGAAGGATCATGCTATATAGAGCCAATGTGTGACTATGAAAGCGATGAAGATTTGGACTGCATCTACAAGATACCAACGTAAAACTAAGACTGGGTGAATCCCACCATGGACGAATGGATCTCATGGAAGCATGAAAGCTCCTATACATCAAATTCTAATGAGGAGATAGAGCGATGGCGGAACTGATTACAAGAGGTGACAACGCTAAACTGTAATATGATGACAAGATCGTTGTGTTGTGTATTGATAGGAGTAAGGGACCTGCCTACTTATGATGGGTTAAGTGAGGTAAATACCTTCTTAGATAGATTTGAAAAAGAAGTGCAAGAAAAGCAACAGTTCCAGGCTTTGAATTGGGTACTGCACGCTACGCCCACGAGGTGGTGGGGTATGCACAAAGGGAGCTTTGAGGATTGGTACAAATGCAAGAGAATGATGCACACATGGTTTGGGAAGCCTAGAGTGCGATTGATAGATAAATTCAATGGGCAAGATAATCCACACACACATCTAGCCAAGTGGATGCCGACATATGGAAAACAACCTACGCGGGTACGCATGAACTCCGTGCTAAGAGGTATGGTCAATAAACTTGTGTTGGAGGGGTAGATGTGCAGTTGGCTCTTAAGGTTGGACAAACAGTATGTGGGAAGAACAATCCCATAGAAGGTTATCCACGTAGAAGGATTTGACAAGGTATGCAATGCGTAGCAAAGTGGTTTGGACCTCCATGTACTTGGACAGACGCCTTTTCGGTTGGTTGATAGAGTAGAGGCTGTAATACCTCTCTCGCAAGGGTAACAGACTGTGGAACCCTGGAAGAAAGGCTTGCGCTGTTAGAAGAGCCCAAAGATGAACGTTTTGGACTCAATGAGGAGATCTAGTAGGGTGATCTTAGGCTCCAAGAACTCATGAATGAAAGAGTTCGGTTGAGGGAGAAAAGCACCATGGCGGAAGTGAAAGTAAAGAAGCTTGAGGAAGGAATAAAGAAGGACTTTATTGATATAAAAATCGTAGTGATAAAGTAGGACGAGCTCAATTACATTGATAGACTTGGGGACCACCACCAGAAGTTTCTCAGTTTGCTGCATGGGATGGGACTGTATGTTATTTAGGAAATCATAGATGGTGGCATGGTGAAGTTGGTAAAGTTAAATGGAGAACCTTTCCCAAGAAAATTGAACGGCAATCAGTTGAAGCCATACAGGGGTGGTCTGACTATGTGACTAGCAAAAAAAAGCGTAGTCTTAGCACTCGAGGTAGCTAAAAGGAGGCATGGGACAATAAATAGGCTTAGAGAAGTAGTTCCGCTGCAACAGTTTCTGAACAACATGTCCAGGAAGTGCAACAGACAGCTACTTAGTGTGCTGTCGATCTTGTAGCATTCCAAGCAGATTTGGGAGGTATTCGTGCGAAGATTTCCTCATTGAGAGAGTGACTCAAGGGAAAGTCACGACGCTTGTGTTGGGGGCCTGTTAGGAACGAGATCCCCCAAGGGAAGTCTTGTGGCTAAGAGCCCAGATTTTGGTCAAAATATGTAAATCCGATATAAAGACTCCGCAACTTGTGGGCTCAGAGCACGAAGTCGTAAATGAGTCATAGGGTTGTCCGCCCTCAATTTTGTAATGTAATGTCAGCTTTAGAGATCTACCCATGGTCCATAGATGATGGGATTATATAAATAGAGTGAGGCTCTAAGTTGTAAGTTAGCAATAGAGATAGAAAGATAAATGATGAAGAATTGAGTCTTGTCTGAACTGTAGAGTCGAGTCTTTAGGTTGTAGAGTAGGAGAAGGTTCTGGAGCTGAGTCCGCAGCTGAGTGTGCAGACCCCTGCAGCTGAGTGCACAGGGAAGGTTGAGTCTATAACCGATTGAAGCATTAATAAAGAGAATTTTTATACCATTCCTGTGTATTTATTTACTGTTTTCTGCATTGAATGTATTGGGTATAAATTACATTTATGTTGTTTATATGATGCTTGAAAATATATGATTGTGTTGATTAAGTAAGTGTGAGATAAAGTATCTGTTTATGCGAAGTTAACTAACATCAGTAAGAAGCTAAGTAAGATACGCATTGTAATCTTGGGAAATAGCACAAATTGTTGCCATTGCAATGCAAAAACTCCCTAGCCCCTGGTGAGAGCTGCGCATAGGTGGTTATAACAAATCGCTGAGGTACCACATGTCAGGGTAGTGCGCGCAGTGACCTATGCAAAGGTATTCACAATTGGACTAAATCGACCCCTCAAACATCTCCAGGGTGCGGAAGCTTGGTTCCAGCATCCCACCATACTGCTTCAGGTGAAATTTCAATCTGCACACTACGGGCTGATACTGAAAGGGCCAATAGTGTAGGGATTTGTTTGGCTAATTAACTCCAAACCTGGGTCAAGCTCCATCAAGCCAATAGTGTCAAAATATTCAATACATCTAAGGGAAACTTTTGCATTAAGGGAAAGTGCTAATCAATGGAAACATCATTTAATGGATGAGGAAATAGTGATTCAAACAAATCAATAGCCACTTCAATACTTTCAAAATCAAACTAAGTTGCAGGAGTTTTTACGTTATAGTTTGATTGGTTTATTGCAGCAAGTTGACTTAGTAATTAGGAATCAGGAAAGTATATTAGGTCAAGTAGCTGGTATGATGTCCAGAATGTCTTTGAGTGTTTCTATCATCCTGAAAAATAGGTTGTTAATACGTGTCAATAGTATTGAACAATATCATGTAGAGATTGTTTTCAAAGATGTTTATGAATCAATAATTCATGGTATTTCATGGAAAGAAGTCAATTTCCATGTTCATAATAGGTTTTTCAACCATCTTCACAAGTTGTGCATACTGCAGATGTATGGAACAGTTCACAAATTCAAAGTGTGCCATGATCAACATCATCAGGGTCATCACTTTCAAGTGATTGATCAAATTTATTGGTATATTTTCTAGAAAAGGTGGAGAGTGAGGTAGCTCTACCCTCAACTACTAAAAAAAAAGAGTTTCTTTTGATTATGTGACAAAAACTAAAAAGACTGACTCTAAAGATCATCATATTAAAACCCTAATGTATAACCTAAGTCCTATACCTAACACCTAAAAACCTAACCTAGAACTACACCATGTATTCAAAAAACATTAAAACCTAATCTACAAACCTCTCAGACCATTGTATAAAAATTAAAATATCTAATCCTAAATTTCAACCCTTTCAGGCCATGTTACATTAACAACTATGTAATAAAACATATAAAAACATTACAAATTAAATATAAAACATTCATAAATCGTAGTCCCTAATGGCAAGAGTTAACCAGAGCGAGACCGTGGCAATAAGGCCATGTGAGAAGTTTTGTTGGCAGTTAACTCACAGTCGGGGTTTACAAACAGTGGAGTCTAACTGTGTGAAGAATCCACATAATTGTTGTCATGTGAGCGGTGGAAATAGCCACCATGGTGTCGGAGGTTACAATAACCACTGCGTAGAAACTGCGAAGTAAACCTCGGCATATGAACAAGGCAGTAAATCGTCAGTAGTTTAGTTAGTGGAACTATTGAAGCTTTAACCACAAGATTACTTGTGCACTCACATGCCCTGTCTCCCTCCTCTACCTAGTTAGCAAAGGACTAACGGTTTTGAGTTATTATAAGGTCGAAATGTGGGTTTTTGGATTTGAATGTTGTTATTTGATTACACCTAAGACAAAATAACATTAACTTATCAACCAAAATCCCTAAAATAACCCTAGAATTAAACACATGCATTCTGATGATTGGTAGTAGAGGTTAGAGTGTATTTGGAGGGTTATAAAGGCAAGTTTTCCCATTGAAGACGGGGATGAGTGGTTTTGAGTTTTATGTTCAGATTCTAGAGGACATAGACTAGTTTTGTTTTATTGTAATAGAAGAATTGGGAGTCGGAATTGGGAACCATGATAGGCATTGGAAATATGATTCAGAGAGCTTTCTTGTGGAAGTGACTAGAAGTGCCTATGTGCATGATCAGTCTGGTCAATTTGCTGTGTAATAGACATCCTCAGACTCAATCCTAATAAATCTTGTTGTCTAGTATCGTTGTGTTTTTGACGATTTGCAATTTTGTTTTACATCTTGCTTATGTTTCTCATCTATCGTAAAGTCTTTATTCTCAAGCAGTTCTCACGGTTTAAGCATTTTAAGTTAACATTCAGTTCACTGTTGGCATTAATAAATTCTACTTCAATTTAACATATGATCATTTTAGATCAGCTAGCTACCTAACTAATGTTCTTGATAGTGAATAACTTTTAGAGGTCTTCATATATTTCTTTAGCAGAGCCTATATTGAATATATATGGGATTTGATTGACCTTTACTCCATCTACTATTATATTCATGGAAAATATATTGATTTCCATAAAATTCTCCTTTCCTGCATCATTTGTAGGTTTCTTGACTTTTCCTTGAACAAGATCCAAAACTTTATGCTTAGCGAGAGTAAGATCTATCCTCTTTTTCCATGCCTTGTAGTTAGACGTTCCTTCTAGCTTGTTTTTTGTCTTAATTATAGTTGAGACAGTCTCCATATATAGTATGCTTCTCTTCTTATCTGATCCTTTTTCTTAATGATATTCGTTTGTTCCTTTCTTCAAATATCTTCGATTTGTTTTTTTCTTCCTTCTTCACCTTAGTTCTAAAACCATGCCTGAAAAGGAAGAAAGATTCTCTTATATTGATAAATACTTGTGATATTCTTGTGGACTAAGTATCTTCTCTTTATCTTCTTCTTTTATATTTGTTTCATCAAGCAATCATAAAAAAACCATGAAGATCAACGACACCAAACCTAAATGACCTACTTTTCATAAATGTAATTTTTTTCTTGATTGATAAAGCCCAAGAATGGTCTATTACGTTATCACATGGACAAGGACACTTGAAATAAACCTTAGAAGCCTACAATGGGGGATTTTACCTAAAAAACATTGACCCAAATATGAAACCCATGCTTTAATAAGTCAATTTATTTTATAATAAAATTCCGTTTTCTTGTTTTTATATAGACATTACATCATGACTCAAACACAATTATTAAGATTGACACTAGTTAAATTTTTCAATAGATACTTCCTTGGTTCATGGATTTCCACCACCGTCAACAAACATTTAAAGCAAACTCTAACGAAATTTCATCATCATATCCTATCAATTTCTCAAATAACCCTTGTGAGTGGAAGTTATCTAAGATAACCCTAACCTCAAGATTATTATGAATCTGATTTGTATATGTGGGTTCCCTACTATTGAATCCCCCACCCATTGTATGATAAAATTTGCACAAGTATGGTCACAAATTTTCTTGCAAGGAAATGATGCTTCTATTTTGCTACAAAATAAGGGCTTTCCTATGTAAATAAGGGATCTTAAAGCTAGGAAAAAATTCATAGTCGTTAAATCAATTTTTCTAGAAACAACATATCAACCCATTCTCTAAGTCATGATACATATTTGGACTTGAGGATAAATGAAAGTCATTTATTGTCCCTCTATTTAATCAAGACTCTTTAACATAGAAAATATATTGCTTGTAAACTTAAGTAATTGAGCATCAAACCTCGTGAATAATATGAATAGGGGAAATGGAATTATGATTTCTTAAGGAGAGATTCATTTCTTAGCTTATTCAGGTCCTCTATGAGCATTATGAGTGAAATTTGTTGTCCTATAATAGAATCCTTTGTATCATGTAGCACAATATAGGCTAGTTCATGTAGCAAACTATTTTGAACTCGATACCTGTAACCTTCTCCTACAACGGTAGTAGAATTATTCAAAGCTATTTAGTTCTAATTAAATGCAAAATATGCAGTGAGGATTGGTGGAAAACTTGAACTAGATCTGAGGTTAAGTGGAGGTAGTATCATGTGCTGGTGAGATAAAGGTTAGTGTGCAATGGTTGAGATGCCCCCCACCTACTTCTTGTTTTCCTTGAGTGTACTCGTAGTCCATATCACATTATCAATAGTAAGAGAAAACAACTTAATTTTAATTTTTTTTCTTATTTACGCTCACCTATATGGAGAAATTTGAGAAAAAGCAAAGTTTCTTGCTAGATTTAGCCAAGACCACTACTAGTCTAATTTGTCAATAAATCCACTCAATTTTTGTACAGATAATTTTTTCTAATGATTTGGAAAAGTTAAAAGTGTAATATTAGGAGATCCTCATACCTTATATTTTTAGCTTTTTATGATGTTGGATTTTCCATAATATTTTTACAGGGATATGATGTGTTTGTTGTTGAATATGTGATCCTGTAACAGCCTAGTAGAGAACCTGTAGCTACTCAAGGTCATTTTTTTAGATGCAAGGTGTATGTTTACTTACAATGTTTTTTTTGGAGCTGCAGGAATTTGTGGCATGTTGTAATATTTCTTAGGAGTTCTAAAGACTTACATCTATAGGTTTTTTGCAATTTTCTATATGACGATGTAGTCACATGTAGCAATCCTAGAAATTCTTCATCCTTATCATACTATCCTTATAACACCTTTAGGAGTGTTGATAATTTAAGGAGGAGCTAATGATGGTGATGGAAAGTTATGTGAGTGTTGTTATGATGGAAAAGACAAGGAATTTGGGTTGTTGCAAAAAGAGAATGATGAATAGTGGACGAAAAACTGAGAGGTGGGGTTGTTGATGGAATAGATTAGTGTCAAGATGCCTCTCATGCTTTTCTTGAGATTATATGCAAAGAAAATCCTTATATATAATTTTTTGTGAAATCTCGGGTATCCTATAACATTATAGGAATTTGCTATAGCAACTCAAGAAAGTGGAGAAAAATGCATGCAAAGGATTTGGAAATGCTCGATGATGTTACAAGTGATAAATAATGACACAAAATGGTGTAGGGGTGACAAAATTTAGCTTGTAGTGTTTTCTAACTCGAACACCAATTTGTTTTACTTGTCGAGTAGAAACATGCTTCAGAAAAGCTTTCCCTTTACTGAAAACAACATCATATCCATGGTCTTCAAGTACAACTACGAAAAATAAAATTTTCTTCAGAACAGACACATACATTACATTCTTTAGGTGAGATGAGAGCCTAAATCCCTCTTAAAGGTGAAAGAAGCAATCCATTTGGTATTATATCTCCCATCATATCTGAGCTCTATGGGTGATTGTAAGTCCTTCTCCTCTAGGTTTCTCAAGAAATCTTTATTTCTTGTCATATGATATGAAGCACCAAAGTCCAGGTAACACTCACTCCCTCTAATTATGATTTCCATGCAAGAAATGAGGGTGATCCATGTCAAGTATGGCTACCATCCTTAATGTGTTGTACTCAAACTTAATATATAATAAGAACTTCTTTACATGTACTAGCTTATAGGGGGTGAACCCAATAGTGGTCTTCGAGATGGTGTTTTAGGCCCAGGTGGCCTCAACAAGTCTCTCTGCCCAATCCTTTTTGTTGTTATTAATCACCTTGGTTAGATTTTTTTCAAATGCTTTGTTAGTCACCTCTACTTTTGATTTTCTTAAGAGTGATATGGAGTAGACCTACCCTGTGAAATATGATGTTGCATCATGATCCCCTAAATCATATTGAAGGTTAATTGGGAGCCTTGGGCTGCCACCAATTCTCAAGAAAAACAAACTTGTAGAATGTTTTTTCTCTCATAAACTCATCTATTTCTACTTGGTTGTTGCCTTCATTGCTTTCACCTTAACGCACTTAGTTAGGTAGTCAGAAAACAAAATAATGTATCTCCTTTGTTCAAATGGAGGATAAGGAGGACCAATTAAGTCCATGCCCCACTTATCAAATCACTCAAAATACACTTGAGGTTATCAAGGCATTTAATCCTTTTTAGTGGGTATCCCCATCCATTGGAATTCATCACATTATGCAATGTATCTCCAAGCATATTTTTTAAGGGTTGGACAATAATATCCTACTTGCAAGATATTGGAGGTTGTCCTCTTGGTAGAAACATCCCCCCATAGGGTCCATCATGATAGGCGTAGAGGATGTCATAAGCCTCATCTTCCATCACACACATTCGTGGGCTCTGATTAGGCCCCAACTTGATGAGCTTACCCCCAATCCAAGTGTAAGAGGATCTATTTATAACATTTTTTCTTTTTTCCTTTGAAGATAAGTGAGCAGGGAACTAACCAACAACTAAGAAGTTGGCTATGTTTGTGAACGATGGAGATAAAATGGAAATAGAAAACAGATTCTTATCAAGAAGTACATCATCCACCACTTCTTCATCATTTGTAGAGAAGGTTAGTCTTGAAAGAAAATATGCAACAATGTTCTCTTTTACATGTTTATAAAAAATAGTTAAATCAAATTATTGCAACAACAGTAACCACCTAGTTATGTGAGCATTCACATATGTTTTTTTGAGTAAGTATTTGATTGATACATGATCCATATGTACTAAAAATTGATAGCCTATAATGTAATGCCAAAATTTGTTTAAGGAATGTACAACAAAAATGATTTTTTTATAATAAATTTATAGTTAATTTCATCTTTGGAAAAATTCTTACTAATAAAATGAATGGCATAGGGAATTTTACCTTTGAATTATTCTAGTGCTGCCCCAACCACTTTATCTGACACAACTATATGGATATGGAAGGGAAAAGTCCAATTTGGAGCTTTGAGGATAAGTGAAGACATTAGTTTTTATTTTATTTCCTTAAATTCCTTCTACCATAATTATGTCCAACAAAACTCTTTGTCTTTTGTTAGTAATGATATTAAAGGAGAATCTATCTTTCTAAAATATTGGATGACTCTTCAGTAACACAAAATAAGGCCTTTAAAAATTCTAACTTTTTTTTTAGGAACTTGAACCTTTTTTTATGATGGCTATTTTGTTAGGATCTACATGGATTCCTTTTTCCTAGAGAAAGTTCCCTAAAAAAATGCCATCATTCATTAAAAATAGAAACTTCTCATGGCTGAGGGGGAGTTTCATTTATTTACACCTACATAAAAATTTACATATGTTTGAGAGATCCTCTTGGGAATCATCCCCGTAGGGTGTAAAATCATCCATGTATATTTCCACTTAATCATGCATAAGGTTAGAGAATATACTCAACATAACCCTGTAGAAGGTGGCAGGGGAATTACACAGACCAAATGGAGGAAATTGTAAGCAAAGGCTGCCCATGAACATGTGAAAATAGATTTATCATAATATTTAAGGCTGATTTAGATTTGGGTGTACTTGCTAAACCCATCTAGGATGGAGAAGAACATTTTGCCTGCAAAGACATCAAGAAATTGATCAATAAAAGAAAAGGAAAAATTATCCTTTCTAGTGGCTTTGTTGAGTTCTCTATAATCAACACAGATCCATTTTCCTTTTTTTTAAGATGTGATGACTAAGGGACACACCCATTCACTATATAATATTGGATATATGAATCATCCATCTAATAACCTATGCAATTCATCTTTCACAATATCCTTTAATGTAGGTGTCATTCGACTCTAATTCTGATGAACATGTTTATGATCCTCCCTGATATATATATGATGAGCGCATACATAAGGATGAAATGCATTCATTCCTTTTTAGTCCCATGCAAATTCATCAACATGTTGCTTCAATACAATGAGTAGTTGGTCCTCCTGATTAGATGAGATAAAGGGTCTAATTTTCAAGGTTTTAGATGGGAGGATTTCTATGGTTTTCACATTATTTTGCTTAGAACTAGTAGTTACCATATATACCCATGAAATTCCTTGAGAATAGCCCTATTGTACTATAGATTCATCTTTTAAACCATCAATGTTCATGGTACCAGGGTATTTATTTTGTAGAAACTTATCAATCATATTATCTTTGTCAAGTTGCCAATAGTGGTTTCTATTGTACATATAGTGTAGGGTGATGATAGCAAAGAGTATTATTATTACTGTTCTTCTACCCAAATAATAAAATCATGTTCAATGAGTGGTTGAGGAGATGGATATAATACAAACTATTTTTTAGATTGCCCATTGGTGATAGTCATACTTCCAAGCCCACAACTGATATAGGCATTGGTAATGGCCAACCGAGGTCTTCCTAAGATAAGAGGGTATCCATTAAACTTGGTCTTGGGATGAAGGATAAGGAAACATGTAGGGCAATCCCAAGAATCAATAGATACCATAACATATTTAATGATACCTTCAGGTGCTACTATTAATCTATGAAAAAGTTGAAGCACTTTGGTGGTCTTCCTTAGAGATCCTTAGAGATTGAAATTGAGCATATTCTCCTTATTCATGAAATTTATTGTAGATCCCAGGGAAATGAGAGTGTTAGGAACTACAAATATATTGACGTGGACATATGTTGAACCTCATAATTACCTTCTCCTTGACAACTTTTCTCACTTCTTTCCCTTGTTTTCCATGAAAAGACAGATCACCATCAATGATAAATGATAGATTTTGTCTCAAGGAGGACATTAAATGATTGACATGTTATACTTTTACATTTTTGCTATTTGAATAAGTTTTTGCAAATTAGCTACAATATGTCACCTATTCTGCAGCTAACTATGTGTTCCATAGCTACTTCCATGGTCTAGAAGGTTACATGTGTCAAACGAAGAAACTGACTCCATGGGCATCTCTGGAATCATCTCAACATGGATCCTATCCTAGTCGCCAGCCCAGATCGATAAAAAAAGGCAGCTCAAGGCCACAGTCAAATGTGGAGTCAAACATATGAAACCCAGAAGCAATAGGAATCTTTTTCTACCCTTTCATGGTTAATTAATAAATCCAACAGCTCTATTGAAGCACTAACTCAGATCAGTGACCTGTGTCAATAATTCTGTGAAACCACCTTGTTCGAATTCAAGTCACATGTAGCTAATCAAACATTTACGTAGTCCGGTTGTGATACATGTGGACCAGCTATAACTAATTTTCCTCAAAAGACAATTATGAATATTTTCTTTTAAATACCAGTGGTATAGAACTAGAAGGGGTTCAAAGTTTTTGATGTATTAAGTTTAGACTTATCAGCTTTGTAATTTTGGACTTTTGTTCATGTTTCATAATACAAAGCCGTGTGTTGATTGATGATCATTTGAAGGAGAATTTTGAATTAAGTTAGCAGCTCAACCCAGTTAGTTGCAGAGGGCCCCTATACTGAAGGAGGTTTTCTTTTCATTTGTTCTTTTTATGTTCAGTCTTAATTTCATCACTTTCTTTTAGCAGTGTTTGTAACTTAGGTTGATTTCATGTAGTTTGATTTCTTTTAGTTCTAATCAGTAGCACAATATTAGAATTCAATTGTGTAATCTTTTTTCTCCAATCCATTTCATAAAGGAAATGACTTTGTTTCTAAATAGAGTAAGACTGAAAGTAATGAGGATGCATTGTTGATTAATTTACTCACTGATTTTGTTATTTATTTCCTAGTTTAGGTTGTCAACGCACTGTATTAGTGAATGTTTTTGGTCACCATTTCAAGCTGATATCCATCCTAAACTAAATTTTTAAACATTCACTTTACATAAGGGTTGAAACCAATCAATTACCTTCTACATGTTTTTATTTAGATTTTTTTCTAGATCATGAAGTACATAAGTTGCTTGAATTCCATCTCAAGGAGGTTATGTTTCAAAATTGAAGGTTAGAGTAACTGGAAGTACTTTAGTTAATTTTATTCCCTCTATTTATTTCAAAATGACATACAACTTTACCTTTTGCTTTTAATAATTAGATTCATGAATTAGGATTAGATGACAAGATAAGGCAGATGCTCTATTTTTTTCTTTCTTTTAACGTAGATTTTGACTAGTTTTAAGCTCTTGGGTTCACCTTTAGTGTAGATTTAGTTTCTCATAGTTCAAATTGTACATCATTAGGAATCAAAGAATAGAAATCCCCAAAACAATATAAAATACAAAACAACGAAGTAAGAAGGGTTAACTAAGCATATATAGTGCACTACACTTCATAAGCTTACGAACCTCAGTTGATAATTTATGAAAAGCAATTTAGGACACTACATTGACTAAAAATTTTGGCATCATTGTCGGGGAAGTGTAATTAGGTAACCTTATCTCTTACATTTAAGAAAATGATATGCATAGAGAAAGAGACTCTAGGGGTAGATTTATAGCTAGAGGCAGGAGTTCAATTCCTACAACACTACCTACTCCACCAAGAACAAGAAGAGATACACCTCCATCTCAAGCTCATACTCCCAGCCATAGAACTTCTGAAATTATAAGGTCAGAAATCCAATCAAAAGAATCTCCTACTTCATCTACCAAGGCAGTCCTATAGGAGAAAAATCTTGGTTCTCCAACAATAGGAGTAGCATTTTTCACCTCTAGGGGGAGCACATTCTCGTTGAAGAATTAGGAATACCTGGTGAGGAAGAAGAAGTAGAACCTACCCATTAATAGAAGAACCACGGGAAGAGAAGGTAACCTTGCAGGTTGAACCTTATACTGACTCTAAAGAAACTATAATGGCAGAAGAAGGAGAGGATGGACAATTCACATTGTTTGGAGGAGGGGGTAGAGGAAGAGGTAGAGGAAATAATGGAGGAGGTAGAGGAAATAGGGAAATAGATAATTCTTTCGGATTCCCTATAGTGGATGAAGAAACAAATGCCACAATGAAATATATCTCACCTTCTTTCCTCCTAAATTTCCATGGGTTAAAATGTGAGGATCCTGAAACATTTTTATTTGAGTTTGAAGTCTTGTGCAGAACCTATAATTATTTAGAAGACTCTCAAAAAGTTAAGTTGTTCCCTTCAACACTGAAAGGAGCTTCTTTGAAGTGGTTCATGGGCTTAGTTCCTCAGCCCATTAGAACATGGAATGACATGAAAAAAGTGTTTTTGGATAGGTATTTGGATTATTGCATGCATACCAATCACAAAGATGAAGTGTTCAAAATGATGCAAAGAGAGGATGAAAATTTAGGGGATTTAATTGAGAGATTCAACTATAATTTGAAAAGAGCAAAGATGGATAATTTAAATGAAGATACCTTAAAAGCTCTTTTATTAAAAGCCATTAGAGATGAGTGGATAGATATGCTTAACATGATGGGGAAGGGAGATAACTCTCAACTCCATTAAATGACATACCAAAACTATGTGTTCATCTCTCAAGAGGGAAATCCAAAAATGGGAAATATCCAAGAGATCCTTCTCTTGTTAGAGTAAATAAATATGCAACTGGATCATTGAGTAGGGCAGAAATTGGTAATATGCTTGATAAACTCAAAACATATATTCTACGGAGCCTTAGTGAGAAAATAGATACCCTTAAGCTGCAAAACAAGCAGAAAACCGAGGTTGATGCTTTAGCTATTTTCTATCCAAAATGCAGAAAAAAACATGCTCTAAGAGAATTCTCTTTGGATGAAAAAATTATAGAGACATGTATGATTTTCTCATAAAACCATGAGACCAAGGGTTGTCCTTCGATTCCATGTCTTAAGGTTGTTTTTCAAGATGAAACAGTTCCAAATTCAGCAGAACCTCTTTGCTTTGTCTCTAGAAGACCTTGGCAGGGGCCACAAAATCAGGGATTTAACAATCAAATGTATCTTGAGGCCCCACCAAATTGGAAATCTTGGCAGCAACCTTGGCCTCAACCTCAATCTCAATCTCAATCTCAACCTTGGGTTCAAGGATTACAAAATCCTTATGGGATATTTTCTCAGTATTATCAATATCCTCCATCATATCAGAATTATCCTCCCCCACACATTCCACAACAAAATTAGTAGCCACAACTTCAAAATTAGAACCCTCAACTCTCATTACCATTTCCACAACAAAACCAGAATCCTCCTTTCTTACTTCCATTTCAGCAAAGACCAAATTAGCTACCTGCCCAACCATTACCAAACCCCAATAATAAAAATCCTCATAACACTTAGATGGTAGAAGGACAACAATTTCCAACTTATATGATCACTCCTCTAGATCTCAATGATGTTCAATTAAGATTTGGTAGGATATTAGAAAAGGAAAGGCCTTCTGTAGTTATTCAGGAACAAGACAATTCTGAGGAAGATTCTCTACAACTCAATAAAGGTTTTGAGGTAACATCTCTCCAAAACCAAAATACTGAAAATGAAAAAAAAAAAGAACCAGTGAACTCAACTCCCATCATTGAGCAACCAATATCTACTTCTGCACCTCCTTTTCCTGAAATATTACAAGTTGATAAAGGAGTAGAAAAGCAGATCATGTTGCCTAATTATGATCTTCTAGATGAATTATAAAAAATATATGTATCAAAATCCCATTGTTACAAGCCATTAAGGAGATTCCAATCCTAGCTAAAACAATAAAGGAGTTGAGCATAAATAAACGAGGAAGAAAAGCAAAGGAAACAAAAAGAATTCACCTGGTAGGAAAAATAATAGATATAATGATGTGAAAAATTGTGATACAAAATTATGTAGATCCAGGGAGTCCAATTGTGAAAACACATATCAATGGAGTTGAAATTCCAAATACATTGATTGATTTAGGAGCAACAATAAACATCATGAGCAAACAAACCATGGAACAACTCAAGCTTCCTAATCTTCTTTACACACCTACATCACTACAATTAGTGAACAAATCTATAATCAAACTAGATGGAGTGTTAGAAGACATTTCAGTATCCATAGATTCTTGGGAATATCGTGTTGATTTTATTATCTTAACCCCCAAGAACAATCTAGGAGAACATCCACTCATATTAGGAAGACCTTTGCTAGCCACAGCTGATGCTTTCATTAGCTGTAGATTTGGTGACATGTATATTTCTGATGGGAATTCAACAAAGAAATTCACTCTATATCCTCCAACAAGAATAATTATAGAAATAGACGACAAAGAATGGATAGATGATGAAAATGAGATTCAACCTCTCTTTGCTATTTCAAATATTAGTGAAGATAGTCAAATCTTAAATACAATGGAAAATTTTGAATCATCTCCAAAATATGAACATGATCAATTTCAAGAAAAATCCAATATTGAATACTTGTCATCTAGGCAAATGTCCCTTTATTCTATGGAAGAATTTGGTAGCTCTACAATTGAAATCTTTCCAAGGGGAACATTGAACATAAACAATAACTTAGAGAAATTACAACAGGAAAAGCTAATCAAGACATTACAACAACATTCTACTGCATATGCATGGGAATATACTGACATGAAAGGAATTAGTCCTAAGACTGGTATACATCACAGCTACATTGAGAAAAATTGTAGACCTATCAGAAAACCTCAGAGAAGGATGAATCCAAATCTTAGGGAAATTGTGAATGAAGAGCTGCAAAAACTGCTAAATATAAACTTCATTTACCCAATTTCAGATAACCAATGGGTTTCCCCTTTAGTGATTGTGCCTAAAAAGAATGGTAAATGGAGGGTGTGCATTGATTACTGAGAATTGAATAAATCTACCCTTAAATATCATTTTCCTTTGCCCTTTATAGATCAAGTGCTAGATGCATTAGCAAGTAAGAAGTATTTCTCATTCTTGGATGGTTTTAGTGGTTATAATCAGATTCATGTGGCACCTAAAGATCAAGATAAAGCCACATTTACTTGTCCATGGGGAACCTATGCCTACCGAGTACTTCCATTTGGGTTATGTAATGCACCTACAACATTCCAAAGAGTAGTACTAGGAATGTTTTCTAATCTAATACATGATTGTGTAGAGGTATATATGGATGACTTTACAATCTATGGGAATACATTTGGAGCAGCTTTAGAAAATTTGGAAAAAGTTCTTAAAAGATGTAAGGAAGCAAAACTTTCACTAAGCCATGAAAAATGTTTTATGATGTTTACAGAATGTATTGTTTTAGGGCATCACATTTCAGGAGATAGGATTAAAGTTGATAAATCTAAAGTTGAAGTCATCTCTAAATTATCAATTCCAAATTGCCAAAAGGATGCTTGAAGATTTCTAGGATTTACAGGATACTATAGACGATTTATAGAAAATTTCACTAAAATAGCATCACCACTCTTCAAATTACTCACCAAGGATTGTGAATTCAATTGGATTGACTACCAGTTAGCATTTGAGACTTTAAAAACAAAATTTTTTGAAGCACCCATCTTGAGAGGTCCTAATTGGAAACTACCTTTTCACATTTCAACAGATGCTTCAGATACAACTCTAGGAGCTATATTATGACAAGAATATTTGATTCCCTACGCCATCTACTATACAAGTAAGAATTATACTCCCACTGAGCTGAATTATACTGTAATTGAAAAGGAATTGTTAGTTGTTATTCATGCAATCAACAAGTTCATACATTATATAACAGGCTATGAAACCTTTGTTCATGTAGATCAATTTGCAATTAGATACTTAAGGAATAAACTTATTACTAATGGAAGAGTTACAAGATGGCTTTTACTCTTGCAATAATTCAATATTACTATGCTATATAGACCTAGAAAACAAAACACAGTTGTTGAATTCTTGTCCAGAATTCAAAATATCAAAGATGACACTCCGGTTGAATATAAGTTTCCTGATGAATATATTTTTGCAGTGACTACTGAAACTCCTTGGTTTGCAGATATTGGTAATTACTTAATCATAGGGAAATTGCCTTCACATTTGTTTCATAGGGAGAAAATAAAAATCATTCAGATAAGTGCAATATACTCATGTATCACTAATGAATTATATAAAATAGTCCCAAATCTTATGATCATAAGATGTGTTACGGAATATGAAATGCTTGAGATTCTTAAGGAATGTCATGATGAGCCATGTGATGGACACTTTTCTAACAAGAGGATAGCCTATAAAATCCTTTCTTTAGGATATTATTGGCCATCCATCTTCAAAGATGCCAAAGAATATGTGAGGAGGTGTGATAGCTGCCAGAGGGTAGGGAAACCTGCTCCTTCAAATGAAATGCCAATATGAATTCAGGTACTCATTGAACCTTTTGAAAAATGGGCCTTGGATTTTGTTGGACCAATTAATCCTCCATCTAAGCAAAACAAGTATATACTGGTATGCATTGATTATGTCACTAAATGGATAGAGGCCAAAGAATTACCTTTTGCTAATAAAAAATATGTAGCTAATTTTCTTTTTGAGGACATCTTCACTTGTTTTGGTGTTCGAAGAGAAATTTTGACAGATTAGGGTTCTCAATTTACATCTAAAATGGTGAAGAGTCTTGTGGAAGATTACAAGATCAAACATAGGAAATATACTCCCTATCATCCACAAGCAAATAGTCAAGTTGAATCTACAAATAAGGTGATTGAAGGAATTCTCACTGAGACTATGCATATACATAGAAGAGATTGGGGAGAAAGGCTTATTGAAGCCTTATGGGACTATAGAACTACATGGAGGAACACAAAATGACATACACCCTATGAACTTGTTTATGGGAAACAAGTCCTGTTCCATATAGAGTTTCAAATCAAAACCTTCAAGATGACAATCCAATTGGGATTGGATTTATCAGAGGCATAGAAACATGGATTGGAGCAAATCAATGAATTTGATGAAAGTAGGCAAATTGCAGTTCAAAGAATTAGTATATTCGAATAGGAGAGGGCTAAATGGCGTGATAAATATATTAAGGTGAAGAAGTTTCAAGCAGGAGATTGGGCACTGTTGTTCAATTCAAAGTTCAAAGATTTTCAAGAGAAGTTTCAAATTCATTGGCTTGGGCCATATGAGATTGAAGAAGTCTTTAATAATGGAGCAGTAAAGATAAGGACGATAGATGGAAGAAAAATACCTCTTCTTGTTAATGGCCATTAGTTGAAGATATATCAAAAACCAATTTCAAGAGAGGAGTTCATCAAAATTTTCTAGAATAACTCTAAAATGAAGTTGGTTAAGAGTAATTCTTCTTCTCCACTAACTTAGTCTTTATTTTTCCTAAAAAATGACTAATAAAAAAAAAAATTAAATAAATAAATTGTATGAGGTTGAAAACCAATCATTGGTTGGCATACTTATACAGAAAATACAAGGTGAAAATCAGAGATTTCTGACATCCTGTATTTTCCATTTCATTTCTGTAATAAGTAGTGACAAAAAGCTACATCCATCTGCAGTTTAGAGTCTACAAATTCATCATCTCATTCCATCTCATTTTGTTTTAATTTTTTTATAGTTCCACTTCATCTCACTGTCATATTTCATTTACATTTTACCTTTTTACAGTTTTACCCCATTTCACCCTATTTTTCATTTTATCTTACATCTCATTCCATCTCACTATCATAACTCATTTCCATTTTATTTTTTTACACTAATATTCCATATCCATATTTCACTTTGCCTTATTTTCACATTCTATAGCTGATTCCATTCCGCAGCTACAACTTAGTTATCAGCTTTGGCACAATTGTACAGCTCACAAATAAATCATGAATACAAAGAAATTGAAGAATCAAGTTTTGGAGATAAACCATGCTAAAAGTACCTATGAATCAACACCAAAAGAATTATCAAGCAAAATGTTAAGTTCTAAAGGTAAAATGCAAACTTTATTTCAAACAGAAAGTTATAAACATAAGTCATGTATAATATGAATGATCATATGTCTCCTTAACAAGTCATCATTTGATTTGACTGCTACTTCATGATACATCATATCTTCCACATCTTCCACATTCGGTACCAAATAGTCCATAATAATTTCATCATACCACACCTCCGCTACATTCTCCATACTATGTACTTAAATGGTCTCTAATAACTCCATTTGTTAACGGTCAAAACTACGATGTGACAAACATATTCACGTCTCTCCAAACCCTCACCGTCTACTTATTTCACGCAAACCCATCATTCTTTTTCACCATACCCATAGTCAGTCCATTTCATAAACTAGGAGAGTAATTCTAAAGGTTAGAAAATTATATGAAACAGAGGCCATGGGACTCATTGTGAGGACAATGCGCGTAGGGGCAAAATATATGGAAGGATACCCACAACTCAAGGAGATGCTGCAAAAGGCTGGGTGGCTCAATTTCATTGAAAAATTTGATGGCTATCACAAAGATATCACAAAATATTTTTCTAGATCATTCGATGGTATAGAAGTAGAAATTGGAGACATTAATTTTGCAGTAACATAATCTTACATAGCAAAGGCTACAGAACTTCCAAGACTTGGTGAGATATGGTTAAAAAATAAAGAATTTCACAGTGAATCGTGGAAGGTAACCCTCAGGAACCCAGGTATGGATGTCACTGTGTTTAGAAAAGGAATTCCTATATTAGCACTTAAAAATAGATGGAGAAGCATGCTTTCGATATTACAAAAATTTATTACTTGTGAGGGGAGATTCAGATGCATGTATGTCTATCATATATGATTATTGATGAACTTTCTAGAAAATGGAAAAATCAACCTCCCTTTCTTCCTTCTAAATAGTTTAAGGAGGGTGGCTTCAAATGTATAGAAGAAAATAGAATTCATAAACACAACTATGTACCATCATGGGTTGGTAAAAATATTGGTTGAGTTTCAATTGAAAAGAATAGGAGACATTTGAGAAAACTTCTTGATAAGAAACTATTTCCAAGAGGCACTAGAATCACCTGAAGAGGGTGATGTCAGAAGGAGTAAGTGGAAAAAGAACAGTATGACCATTCAAACCAAACCTGATTCCTCCAAATAGAAAAATGATGAAGAGCCAGTCTCTGATACAGAGAGTAGGGAGTAGATCAAGTGAAAAAGGAAGATAAGAAAGAAAGTTGGTGGAATTACTGGAAACAAACATAAATCTTCATTACAACAAGATGATGAAAAATTAATATCGGAAAAATTGATAGAGAATAGGAAACAAATCAAGGGAAAGGAAAAGATAGGAAACAAGAAGAAGGGTAAAAATGAGGAGAAAATAATCCCCCTACAACTTAGAAGGATCTCTAGACTCTGAGGTGTGCTTAAGAAGGTATCATCAAAGGGAACAAACTTCATAAATCTAGAAGAAGAAACCTCAGTACCATCTCCTGATAATGGTCCATTTACACACAGTCCTCAAAACTCTCCTAAACAGTATTTCGAAGGTAGCCCCAGTAGAGGATCTCCAAGCATAGACCCAATGTAGCAACAAATTTATGATTACATAGAGTCATTGGAGAAGAAAAGTGCCTCATTGGATCCAAAATCCTTAGCCAATCCAAAACAACATGTCAATCCACAAGAACCTCAAACTGACTCTCTTAAACAAGAAATCTATGAGGTAGAGATATTGAACAGGCATATAAAGAAAGAAAATGAAACCCTAAAGGAACAAAGCAAATTGGATAAATCCATTCATGATAATACAATACTACACCTAAGGCTATGGTACAAGAAGAATAGGAAGTTGAAGAGGAAGAATCGAAACTTGAACGGATTAGTCATCAACCTAAAATACAGACTTCTCATGAAGAAACCCAGGATGGCAGTCACTTCAAAGAGGAGCAAGAGAAGAAACTTAGATGTACTAGCAGAGGTATCTGAGTAGATGCAATAGGAAAGAAGAGAAAATTTTTGGAAAAATCACATGGGGGAATGCAATGATTTTGCAGTGTGGGTATGTTGAACCTCAGAACTACCCTCTCCTTGAAAAATTTTATCACTTCTTTCCCTTGTTTTCCATAAAAATACAGATCCCCATCAATGATAAATGATAGATTTTGTCTCAAGGAGGACATTGAATGATTGACATGCTATACTTTCATGTTTTTTCTATTCGAATAAGTTTTTGCAAATTAGCTATGGAACATAGCCTATTCTGTAGCTAACTGTGTGTTCCATAGCTACTTCCATGGTTTAGCAGGCTGCAAGTGTCAAACGAAGGAACCAGCCACATGGACATCTCTGGAATCGTCTCAACATGGATCCTATCCTAGTCATTCAACCTAGATCGATAAAAAGAGCCAACTCAAGACCACAGTCAAAGGTGGAGTCAAACATATGAAACCTGGAAGAAATAGGACTCTTTGTCTACCCTTTCATGGTTAATTAATAAATCCAATAGTTCTATTGAAGCATGAATCAGATCAGCCACCTATGTCAATGGTTCTGTTCAACCACCTTGTTCGAATTCAAGTCACTTGTAGCTGATCAAACATTTACACAATCTGATTGTGATATGTGTAGACCACTTGTAGCTAATTTTCCTCAAAAGATAGTTATGAATATTTTCTTTTAAATACCAGTTTTACAGAACCGGAAGGGGTTCAAAGTTTTTGACGTATTAAGTTTAGACTTACCAACTCTGTAATTTTGGACTTTTGTTCATGATTCATAATACAAAGTCGTGTGTTCACTGATGATCATTTTAAGGATCATTTTGAATTAAGTTAGCAGCTCAACTCAGTCAGCTGCAGAGGGCCACTGCACTAAAGGAGGTTTTCTTTTCATTTGTTTTTTTTTTGTTCAACTTAGTTTCATCATTTTCTTTTAGCAATGTTTGTAACTTAGGTTGATTTCTTGTAGTTTGATTTCTTTTAGTTCTAATCAGTAGCACAATATATGGATTCAATTGTGTAATCTTGTTTCTCCAATCCATTTCATAAAGGAAACGACTTTGTTTCTAAATAGAGTAATATTTAAAGTAATGAGGATGCATTGTTGATTAGTTTATTCACTATTTTTGTTATTTATTTCCTAATTTAGGTTGTCAATGCACTGTATTAGTGAATTTTTTTGGTCACCATTTCAAGCTGATATACATCGTAAACTAAATTGTTAAACATTCACTTTACATAAGAGTTGAAACCAATTAGTTACCTTCTGTATGTTTTTATTTAGTTTTTTTTCTAGATCAAGAAGTATCGAAGTTGCTTGAATTCCATCTCAAGGAGGTTATCTTTCAAAATTGAAGGTTAGAGTAACTAGAAGTACTTTAGTTAATCTAATTCCCTGTATTTATTTCAACATGACATGCAACTTTACCTTTTGGTTTTAAGAATTAGATTCATGAATTAGGATTAGATGACAAGATAAGGCAGATGCTCTATTTTTTTTCCTTCTTTTAACCCAGATTTGGACTAGTTTTAAGCTCCTGGGTTCACCTTTAGTGTAGATTCAATTTCTCATAGTCCAAATTGTACATCATTAGGAATCAAAGAATAGAAACCCCCCAAAACAATATAAAATAGAAAACAACGAAATAAGAAGGGTTAACTATGTTGGCATTATGACACAGGTTTGGCACTATGACACAAGTGTTGTCCTTGATGGAAACTCACTCAAATGGCAGATCACAGTTCAGGTTCTCAAATTGAAAGAAAAAGAGATATACGCAAGTTCCTCTTAACCAAGCCGTGTATACACGTGGGATTGTTGATCAAAAGTCACATATATGTATGCACACATTTTCATGCAAAGAAAAGCACGTACATGTGGGAAAACTTATTTTTGGTCCATGGTATTTAGTCCATTATATTTGGACCTATGGTTTTGGACCTTGGTATTGTGTCCAAAGTGTTGAACCCAGGTATTGGGTCCCTAGTATTGGTTCTAAATTGTTTTGGACCATGGTATTGAGTAAGGCCTAAGACTATAAAAGGGGAAGGAGATCATTAGGAAAAGGAAAGAGAACTAAAGTATTGAATATCTTATGAAGAGCAAGATCTAGAATTGGGTTATGGTGCATTGCTGGATCTGAACAAAGGAGGAACCCGAGTGCCAAATAATGGATAATTTCTATTGATGGGTCAAGATCTTGAGGCTTGAATAGTAGTATCATTGTGTGATTTTTGATCTCTTATAATTGGCGCATGATTAGATCTATAAATCTGATAATCTGGGTATAACTGATGTCTGATTAAGTGAAAAGGGTAAATTATCTTTTATAGATCTGTACGCATGTTCGGCACATCAGAGGCACATATACACGCGGGTTCAACAAGTTAAGACAACGTATACGCAGGTTGGCCTTAATACAGCTACATATGTACGCACGTTTCTGCATATTGAAGTAGCGTACGTCTCATGAAATCTGTTTTAGCTACTTCTATTTATTACTACAATGTTTTGGGTTCAGAATTAGTGTCTGGTTACTATTACTGATTTCTGGTTATAGCATTCTTGGAAGTGATTGGTTGATTCAGTAGTGGTTTTGTACAAAAGAGATTGGTTGATGTAGATATATTTGATGGTTGATTGATGTTATTCATGGATCCAGTCTGAAAATTTATGAAATGTGGTCCCTGGAAGAAAAGAGAAGGTTGTAGTCTTCTGTAGGTTAGCACCTACGTACTAGTACCTCAGCTAGTACAAAAGCTAAGGGGGTTGTATCTCCCTTCCAGGAGAAGCTGGAGAAAGAGAGAAGGTTGTAGCCTTCTACTAGTAGCAGCCTGTGTACTGGTATAAGACTGCACCAATACAAAATCATTGTAAAAAGAAGTTCCTAATTAAAAGAAGATAAAGATGAATTTCAGCAGGTGGTTTTCACCCACATTGGGTTTCCACCTTACATCTTGGTGTTCATGTGTGTTGCTTACGTGTGATGATTTGTTCTTCTTTACGGCTTCTACTTACTGTTCATATGGTTAATAATGTTCTGATGCACTAATTAAGAAGCAACCAACTGAATTATAAGTTTACTGGATATACGCTTGTTGCATTACACACAGTTGCATATACATGTAGTTTTCCTTAACTGAAGTAGCGTATATGAATTTAAATATGGAAATGAAAAAGTTTTATTGATTTGATAATACTACTTCAGCCCCCCTCTCAGTACTATTTTCAAAAATTGGTATCAGAGCATGTCCTTCAGAAGAAGCTTGATCCCTTGAAGGAAGATCTATCATCATGAGCAACTACGAAAAAGAGGCATCGATTGGTTGATGTAGATATACTTGATGGTTGATTGATGTTATTCATGGATCCAGTCTGAAAATTTATGAAATGTGGTCCCTGGAAGAAAAGAGAAGGTTGTAGCCTTCTGTAGGTCAGCACCTACGTACTAGTACCTCAGCTAGTACAAAAGCTAAGGGGGTTGTATCTCCCTTCCAGGAGAAGCTGGAGAAAGAGAGAAGGTTGTAGACTTCTGCTGGTAGCAGCCTATGTACTGGTATAATACTGCACCAATACAAAATCATTATAAAAAGAAGTTCCTAATTAAAAGAAGATAAAGATGAATTTCAGTAGGTGGTTTTCACCCACATTGGGTTTCCACCTTACATCTTGGTGTTCATGTGTGTTGCTTATGTGTGATGATTTTTTCTTCTTTACTGCTTCTGCTTACTGTTCATATGGTTAATAATGTTCTGATGCACTCATTAAGAAGCAACCAACTGAATTATAAGTTTACTGGATATACGCTTGTTGCATTACACACAGTTGCATATACACGTAGTTTTCCTTAACTGAAGTAGTGTATATGAATCTGAATATGGAAATGAAAAAGTTTTATTGATTTGATAATACTACTTCACCCCCCCTCTCAGTATTATTTTCAAAAATTGGTATCAGAGCATTTCCTTCAGAAGAAGCTTGATCCCTTGAAGGAAGATCTATCATCATGAGCAAGTACGAAAAAGCGGCATCGATCAGGCCACCAATTTTTGGTGGGAGCAACTTCGTCTATTGGAAGGTAAGAATCACAGCCTATCTTCAATCTCTTGGTGCAAAGGTTTGGGATATTGTGGAAATAGGATACACATTTCCACCAGATACAACTGGTAAGAAGAAGTATGACACAAATGCAAAGGTTGTCAATACTCTATTAGGGAGTCTATCTCAATTAGAATTCATCAAGGTTATGCAGCTCAAAACTACAAAAGAAATATGGGACAAAATCATTCTAAGCTATGAAGGAGATGATCAGGTAAAATGGGCAAAACTACAAAGTCTTAGAATTCAATATGAAAATCCCAGAATGCACAATGATGAAAGTGTGGCTAACTATTTCTTACGTATAGATGAGATTGTTAATTGTATGAACAACCTGGGGGAAGAAATAAAAGAAGTTACTTTGGCTGAAAAGGTTCTAAGATCTTTGTCTTCTAAGTTTGATTCAAAAGTTTCTGCCATAGAAGAAAAGAAGAATCTACAGAGCATTACCATTTCACAGCTGAACGAAATCCTAACTACCTATGAAATGAGAAAAGGGGGACCATCAGACAAGAGAGAAGCCACATTCAAAGCCTTAGGAAAAGGAGATGACAATGAGTCAGGACATATGTCAGAAGGAGAGGAATAATCAAACTTTGTTAAGAACCTTCAATAGGGAACTAGAAGATTCAGAGGTAAGCTACCTTTCAAATGCTTTGCTTGTGGAAGAGTCGGTCACTATGCTGCCAAGTGTCCTCATAAAGATAAACTTGACAAAGGTAAGGAACCAATTAGATGGAAAAAAAATAGAATGTAAGTAAGAAGAGCTATTATACACATGAAGACAGTGATGGATTTTCAAATAGTGATGAAGATTAACAATGTAATGATTAAAGACTTTTGATGGCCTTTGAAGATGATGATTTCTTGGATGCTATAGATGAAGAAGGTCTTTATGAAGAAATTTCTAAACGTAAAATTTGTTTAGAGGAAAAGTATATGATTATAGATACTCTAACATTCCAACTTGCTGAAAGAGAAAAACACAATGAAAAGTTAGAATGTGAAATTGTGGGACTTAGAAAAGATATTGAGAAATAAAAATCTCTTAATCATAGATTTGCTAAAGGATTTGAAACTTTAGATGAGATTATCAAAGTGCATCGTTCTCCTTTAATCAAGAGAGGTCTTGGATATACTAAAGAAGCATCTCAAGCAAAGAAGCCATCCACCTCTAAAAGTTATCTTGATGTAGCAAGGAGAAGTGAACAGGTTGAAAATCGACAGCAAAAGCATAATACAGATCACCAAGTAAATCAAGGGCAATCTATAATCAACCACAGGTAAATCATTCTCAATTTGCCTCAAGAATGGATGTCAATGGAAACTACAATCATTTGGTTAGTATGTTTGATAATCACAGGAATTTCTTCAATGTCCAATGTTTCTCGTGTCATAACTTTGGACACAAAGCTACTCAATGTGTTTCCTATAAGATGATCATGACTAAAGAAGCTCAATAACAAAGAAGTATGACTGGGATCATTAAAAGGACCTACAATAACTTTTCTGCTCTTGAGAATGAAATAGAATGTTCTATTTGTAACAACTTCGGTCATGAAGATTCTAAATGCAGGAGTAGGTTTTGGCAAACAACTCAGAGGAGAAAGTTTCATTGAGTCCCAAAACATGGAGAAAGAAAGAACCGCAACCAAAAAGATGTGGGATAGCCTTATATTTGGAAGGACAAGAAAATCAGTGGTACATCGACAGTGGATGCTCGAAACATATGACAGGTGATAAAGAAAAACTTCATTCATATAGTGCCTTAGAAAAGGAAAGGAAGGTCTCATTTGGAAATGACACTCCTGCACTTATAAAAGGTAAAGGTTCTGTTCTTTTGAAAGAAAAGGTCAAAGATGGAAATGTTATGTATGTTGATGGCTTAAAGCATAATCTATTGAGTGTTAGTCAAATGTGTGATCAAGGAAATGAAGTAATATTTCGATCAAATGGATGCATTGTTCGTGAACTTGATACAAGAGAAACCGTGATCAAAGGCATAGGAAATCCAAATAATTTATACATACTCAAGGGAGGACAACAACAATGCTATCTAAGCAAGAATGATGGACACTGGCTATGGCATAGAAGATTGGGGCATCTAAGCTTCTCTGAGATAAGGAAAGCATGCAAATATCAGGCGGGTCATGATCTCCCTGACATCAGAATTCCAGACAATACAATATGAAAATCATGTCACTTTGGTAAGCAAACCAGAACTAATTTTGTTGAGAAAGAAGGATCAGCCAGCAGGCTAATTGAACTTGTCCATACTGATGTATATGGTCCATCTAGGAAAAGGTCACCTCAAGGAGAAGAATAATTTATATTGTTTATTGACGACTTTTCGAAGATGTGTTGGATAGGACTTCTGAAGCATAAAGACGAAGATTTCGAAAAGTTCAAAGCATTTGAAGCCTTGGTTGAAAACAAATCAGATCGCAGAATCAAATGCCTCAGGTCTGATCAAGGAGGGGAATCTACATCGGATGAATTTCTCAATTTTTGTGAAGAACGTGGAATAAGAAGGGAATTCTCTACTGCAAGGATTCCTAAGCAAAATGGAGTAGCGGAAAGGATGAACATAACAGTTCAACAAATGGCTCATGCTATGCTTGATGAGTCTGGAACTCCCGCAACCTTCTCTGGTGAAGTCGCATTTGTTGTAGTTACTATTCTTAACAAGATAAAAATCCGGGTAAACAACACTCAAACTCCTCATGAACTTTGGTATGGTAAGACTCCCATGGTAAAATACTTCAAAATTTTGGGAAGAAAATGTTACATCAAAAGGACTGATGAAAACCTTGGTAAATTTGAACCTAGAGCAGATGAAGGCATTCTCCTTGGTTACTCTCCCCACAACAAGGGATATACGTGTTACAATAAAAGGCTTGGAAAAATTGTTGAAAGTATTGATGTAGTGGTTGTTGAAGAAGGAAACATTCCTAGGTAGGTAAAATCCAAAGATTTCGAAGATGATGAGGACTATCCTTCAACATAAAATCGGACTTATGATGAAGAAGAAACCTGTGGGGCACTAGAAGAACAGATAAGGATAGAAGAAAAGACTCCATCCAGGTACATTAAGAAGAATCATCCAGAAAGTCAAATTTTGGGGCAGAAAGAGGCAGGTGTACAAACAAGAAGAACTATTTCAGAAGCTTCAAGCTATCTAGCATTGCTCTCCTCCACTGAACCACAAAATGTAAGTGAAGCATGCAAAGATGAATGTTGGGTCAAGGCCATGAATGAAGAACTGGAGCAGATTGAAAAGAATAACACTTGGGAGTTGGTTCCTAGACCAAATGATAAGAATGTCATAGGGACAAAATGGATATTCAAAAACAAGTTGAATGAAAATGGAGAAGTTATTAGAAACAAGGCCAGACTTGTTTCTACTCAACAAGAAGGTATATACTTTGAAGAAAATTTTGCACTAGTTGCTAAACTTGAGGCCATAAGAATGTTTCCTGCTCTTTCTAGCTTTCAGAAGTTCAAAGTATTTCAAATGGATGTGAAATATGCCTTTTTAAATGGGGACTTAGAAGAAGAAGTGTATATTTTGGCAACAGATGGATTCATCCTTGGAAATGATCCAAAACTTGTATGTAGCCTTAAAAAGGGCATCTATTGGTCTTAAACATAGCTCCAGGTCTTGGTTATTATCATCTAGACAAATTACCTCCATCAACAGGTTTTTCGAAAGGGGATCAACAGATAGAATATATATCTTATATATATATATATATATATTATATATATATTATATATATATATATATAAATTGATAATGATAAATTGCTCATACTTGTTGTATATGTTGGTGATATCATCTTTGGTAGCAATGAAGAAGCCATGAGTCAAAACTTTTCTTTGGTGATGCAAAAAGAATTCGAAATGTCCTTGTTTGGTGAGCTAACATATTTTCTTGGTTTACAAATCCAAAAAAATAAAGACGATATATTTTATATCAAACCAAGTACCTCAAGAAGATCTTGAAGAAATATGGCATGGAAGATTTGAAACCGATATGTACCCCTATGGTAACAGGATGCAACCTTAGGCAAATGATGAATCAGCAAAAGTACATCAACCAACATATAGATCCATGATTGGTAGTTTGCTCTATCTTATAGGTACCCGACCAAACATAATGCATGTAGTGGGAATAGTTGGAAGGTTTTAGGCAAATCTAAAGGAAACTCATCTTCAAGCAGTTAAGAGAATTTTCAAGTATCTTCAAGGAACTCAAAACTGTGGCTTATGGTATCCTAGAGATACAGATCTCACACTTCATGCATATAAAGATGCAGATTGGACAAGAAGCGTGGATGACAGAAAAAGCACTAGTGGTGGTGCATTCTTCATGGGTTCTAGATTAGTATCTTGGTTTAGCAAGAAACAAAGTTCAATTGCTTTAACTACAACTGAAGCAAAATATGTGGCTACTACATCTTGCTGCACACAACTCCTTTGGATGATGCAAACATTGCAAGACATTCAAATCACTTGTACTCCACCTATCTCCTTTTTTTGTGATAATACAAGTGCAATCAGTATTTCGAAGAATCCAGTCAATCATTTAAAGACCAAGCAGATACCCATCAAATATCATTTTCTCCAGGAACAATTTCTTGAACAAATGGTCAAATTAGAGTATGTTCCCTTCAAGGAACAAGTTGATGATATACTCACCAAACCACTGTCCAGGGAGACACTTGAATACCTCAGACAGAAGCTGGGAGTAGTTGATGCATCATCTTGCTGTTGAAACTTGTTTGTTTCAGAGAGTAATGGTTGTACGAGAGTTTCATGTGGAGAATCCACGTACATACGCTAGTTTCTGTGGATTTAGTTGCATATATGTTGGTTTGAAGACAATCAGTGGGCCAGGCTCTGGATGAAAAGAGTCTGATATGGGTCTGTCAGAGACCATCTGGCACAGGTTTAGGGGGAACATATATTCTTCTAATAATGCATTTTTGGCATTATCTTAGAAGATCTTGATTCAATTTCATAGTTGTTTTGGTTTCAGGTGGAACAGGTGTAGAGGGAGAACATGGTTGCTGGTTTGAATGATGACAGATGCTGCTGATGATATTTGTTGATAACTATCATAGTCTTGCTGTAGATATTTCGTCTCTATGTCATGTATTTCTTTTCTTATCAAGGTCATGTAATGACCTATCTTGGTTTCCCCACTATGCTTGGGATGGATGATGTAATGTTCTTGTTTTATCATGTGTAAATTCTTGGTGTATCCCCACTTGGTTAGGTAAATGAGTCAATATTGGAATATTCCCACTTGGTTGGGAGATGGATGCATGTATGAGCCTTTAGTGATAGGAAGGTCATTTATGATGTATAAAGTCATGTTTCTTCTTGTAGAACATCTTGCAGACCTTTCCTACAGTCAGGATGAGCTTGGACAGCACAACAGAGTAGAGAATTCAGCATGTACTCAGGGTGAGCATAATGCTTTGCCCTTGATGTCAAAGGGGGAGAAGTGACTTGGGGTTGCCATCAAGTCCAAAGGGGGATATTGTTGGAATTATGACACAGGTTTGGCACTATGACATAGGTGTTGTCCTTGATGGCAAATCACAGTTTAGGCTCTCAGATTGAAAGAAAAAGAGATATACAGAGGTTCCTCTTAACCAAGCCACGTATACACGCAGGATTGTTGATCAAAAGTCACGTATACGTATGCACACACTTTCATGCAAAGTGTTGGGCAATTTATTGTGCTTAAATTGCTGCATTAAATTATCGACCAGGGAAACTCGTAAGCTTTTGATGATGCCAGCACTATATGTGCAGGAGTAGGCGACTAA